>JAAGNO010003489.1:155788-211022 GCA_033439905.1 Ceryle rudis | reverse complement strand
AGGAATTCCCCCCCTGAACCGTTCCGGCAAAATAGCTGGAAGTTATCCTGAAAGCAGACAAAGGCCAAATTTTTTTTTTTTTTTTTTCTTCCCCCCCCCCTCCCTTCTCATGCTGTGACCTGAATATACAAAAAAAGACTTCACCTGGGGAAGTGTGTGGCAAGGAGCTTGCCCCCATCACTGTAACTCCCCTCCCTTCTTTTGAATTTGGTCTCAAACTGGGGTGAAATGGAATTGAGCACAGGCTAAAGCAGCATTTAGGAAGGCTGTGGTTAAGTTTTGGAGCCAGAGGAGCGGTGCTGGAAGTGCTTGTTACTTAGTTTCACTTGACATGGTGTTTTTTCCATCATGCTTCACCAGCCTGGGAGCTGGTGCATGCACACGCCTGAGTTTAGGCACTGAAATGCAACTGTGGGTGTCTGAGGAGCCCTCTTTGCCTCCGTTTATTATTTCAAGAGATTTCTCTTTCTTGCTGCGAGCCAGTCCTAATTTATTGCTGGCCCATCTGATCCACTGTGTTGTGTTTGCAAACACTGGTTGCTAGCCTGGCTGTCCAAGTTTATGTCCCCCTGATCTGGTGCCACCTTCTCCATGTTTGGTGCTGCCTGTCAGCCTGCGGACCTGTTGCCGTTTTCATGGCTTGATGTCACATTGTGGGGCAAATCCAATCAGCAAAGCTGAGGGTTGAGTTACAGTTTTGGCTTACAGCATGCTGGGTTAGCGACTGGCCCTCTGTGCATTTAGGTTTTAGGTGCCTGAGTCTGTTTAAGCAGCAGAGAAACTGCTGTTTCCAAAGGCCCGGCTGTGACCTGCAGGTAAATGTATGTATGGGACCCCTTATTAGACTTCAGTTAGAGATGGCCCAGTTTATTTTTAATATAGCAAGTCAATATATAAACTAGTACTGTGACAAGAGAGGATTGGGGTTTTATGTATAGTGTAATATGGCAGGATTTTAAGACCTCTGTTTCTCCATTCCTATCTATGCCTCTCTTTGTTGCTCTTTTTAACATGAAACATTTGCATATTTTTGATTTAAGCTCTTTAGAAGCAAAGATTTGCTTACTTCTTTCTTCACAAGGCCTGACAGCACTTGAGACAGACATAATCCCTATTTTTACAACTCCAAAAAAATTTAAAAAAAAAAAAAAATCACGAACTTCACAGTGCTGCTACATGGCCTCTAGCAGCCTAAGCTGTCAGAGCTGTTTGTATACAAAATAGGAAATCAGTTGGACTCGATCTTAAAGGTCTTCTCCTGCCTAAATGATTCTTTGTTTCCCCCTGCACTCACATACCTTTGTACTAGACCATGGTATTGCATGCTTACTGAAACCTAGAGGCTTTCCTTTTTGTGGATACTTTTTTTTTTTTAATTTAATTGGTATTGGGAAGAAGAGGAGGAAAAAAAAAACAGTGCTGTGAGCCCAGCATCCCTTCTGCTTGAGGCCAGTGGCAAAGCTGTTGCTGGATTTGAGAAGGGGGAGCATGGCAGTGCATCCCTGGGCTGGCTCAGCAGCCTTGGACCTCCTTGGCAGGATTGTGCCTCTTTCAGGCAAACCCAATGGTGAGGCATCTTGGCCTTCCCTGCGCATCTCAGTTTGTAGCAACAGTGGTCTGAAGTCTTGGGTTTGTGTGCTTGAGTTTGCTACAGGGACCTAAAAATAGGAAGTGGGAAATCCATTTGCATTCAGATTAAAAGCATTATTTTAGCCAGAATGAAACATTCAGGTTTGGAGTTGAGCATCTATTTTACAAATTAAATATACAAATGAAACAAAAATGAAAAATTGAAACATCTATGCCAACACTTTTCAACAACTTTTAACACAAGAGGAGTTGCCTTTGTCTCCCTGGCTGGTGGTATTGTCTTCATCCTGCCCTTCCTCCTCTGCTTTCAAGCCCCAGCAGCAGGAGCCTTGTGAGAACACCGAAGTCTTGGGTTTAATTTTTAAAGGCTTCTGTGTTTGACGGAAGGAAAACACTAAATTCAAAAGTGGAGGTGAAAAAAGTAATGTGGCAAATATTTTTTTTTTTTTCCCCTCCCACTGCATGCTGCAAACTGATGGTTAGGCTGCTGCAAGGGGGATGGGAAGGAACCAGCTAGTGGTGATAACAACTGGTTGCTTCTCTGTTCTTGTTCCTGGTCTGAGCAGTTTATTTATGCTCTGGCTTTCAGTCTTCTCATTGCTCATCTAACAGGGAACTAAATGAAGTGACTTGCTCTCATTATAGCAGGGAGTATAAGACCTGCCAGCAAACCACTTCATGCTTTCTGCCACTATCTAAGAATAGCTTCAGATCTCTTACCACACTGAAGCTGCATATCAGCAACTCTGAAACAACTTCCGAGGGATCAAGACACCTAAAAAAGGAGTAAGTACCTGTTTTATGTTGTCCCATGTTTGTGTAAAGCACTGTGATCATCTGCCTTTGTAATACTTGACCTGGTCATAATTTGTTGCAAACAAATTATTAATAAGTTTTATAATTTAACTGTCAGTGTTGCTTTAAACCCTAATTTGATTACACTGCACAAGTGTATTTGAGAGTGAAACTTGACACAATGGTCAACAAATCCAGCTGACCAGCGAAACACGTGCCTGGCACTTATTTCCACCAGAAATCCCCAATGAATAATTATTAGGTCATGGTTGTAAAAGGGAAATGTGTATTTTTAAGTGTTAAGTAATGCGTGTGAAGCGTCTGATGTGTTTAAAACTCAAGTGTGTTCCCTCTGCGCTGCAGAGGAAATATGGCCCCATCAGACAGTGGGGAAACAAACTTCTGCTGTCTGTATTAGGGCTGAGATTTCACCTTCAGTTTTCAGACTTGGATTGCTGGAGCTTGAAAAAGCTGGAATAGATAATCTTACTGGCCATAACACTTGAAATATGGTTGTGTTGTGTGTGCCTATACCTTTTGCATACGGATGAATTGGGGCAATAGTATGGTTGGAGACCACAGTCTTTTGTGTACTTCAGGGGGATACTTCTGCAGAGGAGTGTACCTCTAAACTTTCCCTGTTCAACAGTAATGGAAAGTAGCATTTCCTCACAGATGATGGCATCTGAGAGTTCACAGTGCTGGCTTGCACAGTGCTGATCACATCTTAATGGTCCTTGGGTGGAAGAGAACAATGACGCTGCCTTGGAGAGAGAGGAACAAGAAGGAGTTGGTTGGGTTTTGGGGTGGGTTTTTTTGTTGTTGTTGTTTTCAGGATTTTAGGTCTCTAGCTTCTCATACCCTTGAAAGCTGAACTAAGAGTCAAGAAGCAAACTGTTGGACTAGGCAAATATCTCATGATGCTTGTAAAGAAAAATCTGGCTCCGGTTCTGTTTAAACTGGGGGGACAACCCCTGCAATGTTCTTGGTAGGCCGACATTGGGTTATAATTAGCTGAATGCCTCATGTGCTGCCTTTCCCCTTCACCTGCTGGAGGTGAGACTGTTTTCTGGTAAAGTCTTCATAGAGTTGCTTGTCACACTATGTCTTCTGGCTCTTTATTTTAAAGTGAGCACAGCCTTTTTGAGAGGCTCAAGGTGGAAGAAGAGTAGCTGTATTTGAGGCTTGAGTGGTGTCTGGATGTTAATACAGATGGACCTTTTTTTATAGACCTGTACATGAGTTGTTTTCCTTTCAAAGCAGCAGACAATGTTTTTCCTATGCTTAGGAGTACAAGTTTTTAGTGAGCTTTGTGATACATTTGAAGTGGGGATCAGCCACTTGTCTTTAGGCTATGACTTTTTCCTTACTCTGTGAAAAGCCACATTATAGTTACGGTTGGTTGGTTTATTTATGCAAGTAACACTAAAGTGAAGAAATCCTGTAAATAGAAGCTGTATGGACACAGTCTTAACATTTGTCTGTGTTGTATGTCTGCCAGCCAACAAGTAGGGAAATGTTTCTCAAATATTTAGCATGGGCTTGCAGGTTTGTAGAAGTCATGCTGTTTAAAGAAATACAGTAATCTGTGAAGATGACCTAGTGCATTGTCCTTTTGCATGTAAGATAAGATTGTGTGGTGCCTTGATATTATTGGGAAGTCTCTGGTGGGCCTGGGAGAGTGCTGGCTACAGAAATCACAAGGCTGGCATGAATAAGCACAAGCAGTTGTTTGCCAGGAGGTTTGTTTCTAGGTACTTGCCTGAATATGTCTTCAGTGTTTTTTAAACACCTCTGTACTGTAAGAGTTAATTTTTTTATTTGAGGTTCTTATTATCATAAAGGTGTTTGGTAAGCTGGGGCTTGAAGATCAACAGATTTAATGGATGTCACCTTTCCTCACCTAAAAGTTAGAACTGGTGAAGAGTCCTGTTGAGAGCAGGTTGGATAAAGGTGCTCTCTTGAGCATTGTACTTGCTTCAGTTGGCAGGCCTTTCACCTGGCCTGGTTCCAATGAATGTTGATGGTTATTGTGGTAAAGCTCACGCATGTACCTTTCGGTTTGGCCATTAGTCCCGTCTGTGCCTTTCAACTTGCCCTGTGTGGAGGCAGAATGGGGAGCTGCTGTCATCAGGAGGCATGGAGTTGTTCAGTGGAGTTATTTCTGCAGATGGAAAGGCCCTGTGTGCTTGTGGTCTCTGTGTGGGGTGGTCAATTGATGTTCCATGCTTCAGTAGTGAAGCTGTGGGGTGGTTTGGCTTTTTTTTTTTTATGTCTTGTGACTTTTTTTAGTACAGGAAACTCTTTGCTTCAATTAATATCCTATGATTAAGGCAACTTCACATCCAGAAGCATCTCAGCCCACTGGAAGTTAGTTTTGGTATGTCCTTCCCTGCTCAGAAGCATGGTGATTCCTCAGGAGCATGTGTCCCTCTAGAAGGTGGTCTTTGACCTCATTCTGGAACTGTACAGCAGCATTTTGGGGCTTGAAGGAGAGGAAGGAAATGGAAGAAGTAAGTCTCTCTCCCAGGTGGTGCAGAAAGGGGGTCATCTGGCTAGAGGGATAACTCTGTGCCTAGATAGTAGGGCACTCTCAGGGCCAGGGGAGCTCTGGCTGAGGCCATGCAATGGCTATTTTCTTGCTCTGTGACAAAGCGCACACGACAGGCTTGCTGTGAGGCCTTGGACAGGTCGTTTTAACCTGACTTTTCTTTTTCTGTCCTATTGCACCATTCACAACACTGAACGCATCTCTTGTTGCCATCAACGCTACATGTGGTTGACACAGGTTCATCTGCTGTCATGTGATACCCTGGAACAGCACAGTTGCCTGTTGCAGAAAGTGGGAGATGGACTGTTGCAGAAAGTGGGAGATGGACTTAGGAGCTCCCCCTTCCCCTCTTCCCTTAACCAGCACACTTTTGCTGAAGTGATACACTGTAGGCTCTGATTTGCCTCTAGGTGGGTTTTGTTCTTTTTAAAATTAAAAGTTTTTCATTTCTTTATCTGCTTGGGTGAACAGGTTACCTCTTTTCTGAGGGAAAGCTCCAGTCCCAGTGAAGTAACCAAGATCCAGAAGGGTCACAAGCTTACAGTCTCCTGGCACTTGTTTTCAGTAGTGCCCCAAAGAGCATGTCCCAGGGGAGTGCATACACAGAGACCTGAGCCAGCAAGTTTGCAAAGAGCAACTGGGACCTTATAGGTCTGGGTGCCACCTAGTCCCTGTTGTCCTGAAGAAATGAGCCTCCAACTGCTGTTGCTGCCTGGGACAATGCTAGCCTTGCCTAGCTCAACTACACCTGCAACTCGCTTGTCTTCTTGGTTCAGCCAGCCGGTGGGTCCCTGCAGTGGGCTGTCCCCACTGGTAAGGCCTGGAGTTAGCACAGTTGGAGGGATTGTAAATCTGTCATTATCCGCTGCTGGGGGTACATGAATGTGCTCAGTGGGTGGGATGGCTTGGGAGCCACTGCTCCCACCAGGGTTAGATACCGCTTTGCCCATATGCGTCACTCTGTTTCCAGAACAGTGACTTTAAAGGAGGAAATCGGAAGAAATAAATTAAGAGAATAATAATAAAGTGATGTGGACATGTTGGTTCCAACTCTTTTTCTATGCTCTAGCTGTAAGAATCCTACAGCATGCCTGGGTTAATGTCTGCTTGATTCACTGCAACAGAAAAGAACTGCTTCTAGTTAAAGGTAATAATAATAAAAAAAAAAGGTTACTCCTTGTCCACACTTTAATTTTTCTTTTTTTTTTTTAACAATGTCTTAAAGAGATTTGGAAAATAGGAGATAACTAGCAAGCTTCTGTCATATCAGTTGAATTGGTTGTCTCCAGTTTAGTATGCCAAAGTGCAGTATTAGGCCTTATGTAAGCAGTTGACCAATAATGTTTTAAAGCAAAAACTGTTGTTATAGCAGTTGACCTGTGCGGTGTTGGTGATGGGCTCTAATTCTTATTGATCTAAGATAATGGGAGTCTGTTCAGTTGATGGAAACGTAAGAATAAGCCTTTTGCTGCTGCTTAGGGTGTGCTGGCACGTTATGGGTACAAAATCAGTTAATGTGGTAGTTTAACATGAGGGTAATCTTGGGCTCATGGGTTAGCCCCGCCAAGGCATCATGACTTCTCTGTTAAGGGATGATAACACAGTGCTTATGCTTCCTGGGAGATGTGTTAACTCACCCGTGGAAACAAGGACACCCAGGTTGGTTTTGATCTGTCTGAAGAGATTCCTTGTTTGATTGCTGTTTAGCTCTAGATTCTGTAAATACATCACACTTAGTTCTTCACTTAACTGTGGAGTATATGGATGTAAACTGGGTCAACATTCTCTTGCCCTTTAGGGTTTTGAGGGTATAGCCTTGCCTTCCTGACCATTAGGATTGGGGTTTAAATGCTGGCAGGGCTGGCCCAGAAGTTTGTGTCAGTCAGGGCTGGCTTGCACCTTCCTAGTTCCGGTAGTTTGCTGCTTTTATTTTTGGACAGTATGGCACGTGGATTTGTCAAGTCAGCAACCTTTATTTTCTCTGGGTTTTCTTTATGTGCTTTTAAAATGCCTTCCTGGGAAGTGTTAAATCAGAGCCAGATATTATTTTTTAGGCAAAAGGGTAGGAATTCTTCACTTCAGAGAGTTTAGATCCACCCGGAATGGATGGCACTCCCAAACGTTGGTGGGTTGTATCAGCACCCTGTTTTCCTCTCATATTAATGCAAATGTTGCTGATGTATCTGATGTGGAGGAGCAGTGATTTTTGAAAAGAGCCCGTGTTCATCCTCGGGAGAAACAAAGTAGCCTGCTCTGTTATTAGAAAGAAGCTGCCTTGGAGAGGTTGCCCTTAAAAGGGTAAGGTGAATAAATCAGATGGGTAAAACATGAAAATGTCAGCATTCGCTAAACCACATGAATTAAACAAAACTGTCCACTCCTACATATCCAGGATTACAGATGTCTGACACAGTGCTGGGATCCTGCTCCCTCTTTGGACGTGCTGAGGCAAAGGCCTCTGTGTTGGGCTCATGTGCCGTCACCCACCCCAGCTGCTGTCTGTCTCCAGGGCAAGCAGGGCAGTTGCTTTAGGGATGCATGTGGTGATGGACAGGGAGAAAATTGAGAACGGGTTAAAAAACAACCCAAAACTCATGTTTTGGGCAAATCTGGTCTGCTCTACCTCTGTAAAAACAGACTTATAGCTCTTTGTCAATATAAAACCATTTGTGGTATCTTTATTGCATTAAAATAGTTTCTGTTCCCTCCCCCATCACTTCCCCTGCCTCCTTTGTATGTAGCTTTAGCATTTCTTGATGACCTTTTTGTTAATATGATTTCCAGTGGGAGCATTTCACAGTAGAAGTATGTATTCCTTCAGGGTTTACACTGACATTTCCAGTGATTATTTAATTGGACTTCATGTTAGCCTACATCCCCACGGGAACACATACTTTTGCTATGAGAAGTTGTAATGTGTCTAATTTTGAGTTTCTGCTATAAACACTTGCCCTCTGGGGAGGGTTAAGTCCATTCCTTGTCTGTGGCTGCAGAATCATCACCATAGTGTGTTTGTGATGTGGGGTTTCTCGTCTTATTCCTAATTATATTCTTGTATAGCTTAATCCTTGTACCAAAATTGAGAGCAGGCCGCCTTCTCTCTCACCTTCCTGACCGCTCCCCAAGGATAGTGCAGTGCTTTGAAGAATGCTGTCATGGTTTATTTTCCTGTGAATAGGCTCTTTTATTTTTTTTCTTCTTTCAAATAGGCAGACTCTGCACTCACTCAGCATAGGGGGAGTTCCAATTACAAGCTGGAACTACTGTCTTGCATTTAGAGATGTGGTCCAGAAATACACACAGTGGTTTCTGGACAGGCTGGTGAGTAGTCCAGAAGTTAGTGGCTTCACTTGGAAAAGCTGATGAGTGAAGTAGGGGAAGGGGTGTGTTGGATTTGCATGGGTGGCCTGGGTCCAAAACTTAGGGTCTGAGGAAAAACTAAGTTTAAGACCTAAAAAAAACCAAAGCAAACAAAGTGGGGAGGGGAACCAAAAAACAAAAATAAACCCAAACTGAAATATAAAGAAAGGTTCCCTTGGAAAAAAAAAAGTGAAAAATTATTGGTTTCTAACTAATTTGGATGATCTAGTTGTTCTCAGAAGAAGAAAAGTGAAGGAGTGAGAGCTGGTGATGGAAAAAAGTCATATGTTGAGGTGTGGGAGGCATTGGGGGTGACAATGTGGTTGAGAGCAGGTGGTGGTGGGGTGGGAGAAGCCATGAATTCAAGAGTAGAGCTGGGCAGAGCCAGTGTCTCTGTCACAGTCTGGTAGGGGACGGGACTTTTAGTAACCTCTCTCCTGCCTCCCTGTGATGTGTCTATAGGACAGCCAGCTGCGCTGTGCCTGGCGTCAAAGCACAAAATGAAAGAAGGTGAGACCAGGGATTGCAAAGGCCAGTAGGGGAGGATGTGCTGTGGCAAGGGGCGTGAGCTGTAGTGAGATGAAATTAGAAATAACATTCAAATGCATATGCCTTGATGCTGAGGGGAAACATCTCCTCTTTATCCAATATCACGCTCTTGACTTCTAAAGGGACCTCAAAGCAGTTGTGTCAAGGATGTGGTTGTACTGCCTCTAGTCCAGAATTTGCATACAAACCAACCTCTTGGGATTGTTCCTACATGAGGAGGGGAAAAAAAAAAAAAAGACCTTGCAAGTACTCAGGAATATGGGGTTTTGCCTTTTTTGAAGTGCCATTTGCAGCTCCATTAGGGAGAGAGACTAGATTAGATCGAGTGTATGGAGGTGGAAGCTGTTCTTTGTGAACTATGTTTACTTTTTACCTGTCTTGGAGAGTAGGAACACTCCTACAGTGACTGGCTTGGGTTACTCAGTTGCTCTAGAAGAGGTGTGGGAAGTGCTGCTCTTCACCAGAGTGAGCAGAGCCCTGCTTGGACAAGAAAGTACCTTTTCTCAGTACCACAGAATGAGCAGAGAATGATCCTCAGTATGCACTGTGAGCTGTCTTTGCTATGGCTTGTATGGTGCCAGCAACAGCTGTAGGGAAGTGCAGTGGCTAGATCTTCCACTGCAAGGTAGCCTTAGCATTCATGCTCTATGGGTGCAACCCAAGTGCCTCCGTGTCCTACCCGCTAGTGCCTTTGGTACCCAGTAGTCCTAACCCTGCTTGAGGCTAAGGGAGTACTGGAGGAGAAACAGTGTTAAGTGCTTTTCTCCTGATATTACTCTTTCCATGTCATCTGGTGGTGTTGGAGATAAGGTAGTGGGTGTTTGGTTTGTTTATGGCTCAGATACAAGAACCTTTGTGCATAGCCCTAAACTTCAGCAGATATGGCTATGTTGATTGATGGTATGAAGAGATAATCCATGTGGTTGTCCACATCCTGGGAGTGGATTTGGCCTATACTGGCTAAATTCTGCTTCAACCTGTACAGCTCCTTTTTCCTTGGTGGACGAAGGCAAGCTGTGATGGATTTACTGCTATAAAATCATACCTGTGTCAGAGGGGAGTGGTGTCTCTTTGGGTGCTTCCATGCTGGAGCTCACTGGCTCACTTTTCATGAGAAAGTTCTCCTACCATAGACATGTGACCTGGGGACCAGACATTGCCTGCAAGTAAGATCAGCCAGTCTTATCCCTCTGTAAACCTGTCATATGAAAGTCAGTGCAAGGAGGGCAGTGCTACCTACCTGATGAAGCTGGTGGGGACTATAGCTTGAAGGAGATGAATATGTAACAGTAAGGACAAAAGATAAGCAAGCACATTGCTCAAAGATAGGTGCATCTCGTGGTGCTACAGTCTCTAGCATGCCCTGCTCATGGTACAGGAACAGCCCAAATACTGGCATTAAAGCAGTGTCACCCTGCATCAGGACCTCTGGACACTGATAGTGACATGGCAGGGGGGTGGCCATGGGTCCTGGACCCTCTTGCCAGGCTGAGGATGGGCACAGCATTGGGTGGGCAAAGTGTCTGGGCAGTACCTGGCTGCTGTTTTCACATGCTGGAGTCACATTTGCTTAACCTTAAGGCATCCTGCACTTTGAATTAACTTGACACAAAGTCATCTGTTCATTAATAACACAGGAGCAGTTTAATTGTTGTCTTAGTGGAAAAATACATGAGACTGTCATCAGCTGTTGCTTCTGGCAGTGCTTTTCTGCAGTAATGTAAATAAATGAGGTCACAGGTTTAAAGGAACAGGCTGTACTTGCACAAATTCAAAGCGTCATCTTAAACAGATATGCACCAATTGTCTGAATCTCTCTGTCCTGTTCCCCAAACACGCACTGTAATACTTAGACCTTAAACACGCTCAAATGCAGCTGCAGGGGCTCAGTTTGCTGTGACGGTACTGACAGGGCGCGTGCTGAGTGGCTGTTTTAAAACTTGTCTTCCTTCCTTCCTGAGTGAAGCTTTTGGTGGCCAGAACCTCAGTATTGTCAAGTTCTCTGCTGCTCCCTCTACAAGAGCCCAGCAACTCAAGAGGAGGGACAGTTACAGGTCAAACAACTTTCCTCCTTCAATGGCATCCTGGGGTTTCTGCTTGTTGCGCATGTGCATGTGTGTTTTGGTTTTACTTTTTTTTTTTTTTGAGATGGCTTTGTGGTATTGTAATCGAGGATGAGCGGATCCAGAAATCTGCATGGACAGCTTTGAAAGCTGTATAAAAGGTCTGTTTGTCTCTCAGGACCATGTGTTCTGTCTAAATGTGGATCTTGCATCTGCAGTCTGTCATGTATAAAAATACGTTCCTGTTTGTAGTCATAGCAGGAACACCCAGTACCTGCCATGCTCAGAACAAAGCATGGCCAAGTCGATGAGGTAATGCAAAGGTATTGCTTTATGGTGTGGTTATTTCATGGTAACTGCCTTTCTATAAGCTCCCTCACTATAGAGGTAACAAGGTCACTTACTGTGGGGCAAGAGCCTGTTTCCAGATAGGAAACATTGCAAATCTACAAAAATATGTTTCAAACCCCCATCCTAGTTTGCATATAGCACAAGCAGTCCCGCTTGAAAGAAGCGGCAAAGGAGGACAGGTGTTACTGTACTCCTTGTACTTTATTTCTCAGTCTTCTCTTAAAACCAAGCAAACAAAAAATCAAACAAACAAAAAACCATGTGCACACACACACACGCACACACAAAAAAAACCAAAACAAAACTTAAAAAAAAAAACAAAAACAAAAACAAAAAAAAACCCAAACAACAAAAAAACCCCAACCCCAAATAGCCACCAGCGCCAAAACCCAAACCACATACAAAAAGCAAATGCATGCCCCAAAAACCCCACTTGTGTAGAGTGTGTTGCAGGTAAGGTTTGGTTTTCTTGCTTTCTCTGAAGAGAATTGTTTCTATTGCAAGGTCATAAAAAAAAAAAAAAAGCTGGCTGCCTAGTTCCTGCCATACAGTTTGTGCCAATTTGGCGGCATATCTGCTCTCTTCTGATCACAAATGGCAGACATGGTGTTTAGCATGATTTTTATGCAAGTACCACTCTGCGTGTCATTTTTTATTTGTTCAGAGCTGCTCGGGCTCCTGTCCAGCTGCTCACCTGGCCTCGTAGTGCTGGTGCAAGCCCCAGTCTTCTGGGGGTGACTTTGGAGTTGGGAAACCTGCGTGCAGCTGCTGCTAGGGTGCTCCTCAGTGGGCGATTTTGAGGAGCATTAAGTGAGACGGCTGCAGAGAACTTGAACAAATGTGTGAATTGCTGGAGTATGTATGGTGCCGACTTGAAACTTCCTAATAGTTTTGAGGTCTTGGACAATCCCAAGTCTGTTGTCACTCACTAACTGCTCTGGCAGGGTAGGATGCTGGGAGATGTTGTGCACTGATAACTGCAAAATCATCTGGCTCTTACATCAGTGGTGAGCAAGGGCCCTTGCTCTTCTATTGTGTTCCGTGGGATAGCAGGCAAGGCCATCTGCTGTGAATGGTCCTGCTTCGTTGATTCATTTCCTTATGGAAAAATACCTTGGGTTCCTGTGCTGGGCATCCTTGTGTGTCCATTTTCATTTGAGTTTGGGTACGTTCAGCTGCCCCACCTAGTAGCTGTTTTGGAGCAGAGTGTGCACGAGAGCACTTGGGATGTTTTCTGCATCCCTGTGTGGAACTGTGTCCAACTGGCTAGGTGGTTTGGGATTTTCACCCTGTTTTGGTTATTAAAGATAATGTGGTATGCTTAAAGCTAGAAGAGACAGGTTACAAGCTTGACAGTTTGTAGAAGTGAACATTGGTGGCTTATCTAGCTGCTGGCATTTTGGCTTGTCACTGAAAATGGCCACACAGCTGAGTCTGGGCTTCATGGCTGTCCTTCAGACTGTGCTGCTGTGCATGATAATGGTATTTCCTGGTGGCTGTATCATATTACCTCTTGGCTTAGCCTGCCCATATATGATGAAGGATTTTTGCATATTACAAATAGTAGCTCTTAAAATGCAGCTTACTTTTGTGCTAGGGAGAGGCTTTCTGCCAGGTTATGCTTCTCCTCCACACTCCCTGTTATTGCCCTCTGTAATGCTTGCTTCATGCCCCAGGTTCAGGAAGGCTTGAGCAGCTTCTGTTACAACTGTGAGTAAAGTCTCCCCACCCATGTGTTGAGCTTCCTCCTTATCTGGAATCGCTGTTATTAGCAGTGATATGTCTTGTTCCTTGCTGAGTTTAATGAATCAACTCTTAGCCCAGGCTGGCAGTAGGTATGTGTTGGCCTTCTCTCCAGGTACAGCCTCTTCTCTCCCACCTCCTCTCCCTCACTGCACAAATAGATACTGAAATAGCAGGTGCTTGACAAAGGAATACAGATGCACTTGAATATCTTGTACGTTATATTTACTTTCATGCGGGAAGTCTATCCTTTCTCTTCTGACTCGTCATAAGGAGCTTTGCTAGGACCTTTTTTGGGAAGTAGTCTCATTAAACTTTAGAAAAACCTGAGCATTATGCATGCATGAACTCCACTCAAATGGCACTAGTGCCTCATAAATGAGCTAGGAGCAAGGATCACGTTTGGTGTGGTGAGAGTGGATTAAGGGAACAGCACTCGTAGGTGTCTGGATCCTGTTTTGGGATTAGTATCATTTGTATGGCAGTGCAGATCCAAGCTAAGCTCCTGCTGTTGGCTTTAGAGTTCACCTTGCTTCCATGACTGCACCTTGCCTCATCCTTTCTGGATACCAGTGTTCATGTCCAGTCCTCCCTTGCACACGTGTCTGAGACAGTTCAATCTAGTAATCCTCTCCCCAGTAACATGTTTCAGGAATGCTTGCTCTGAGAGTTGCTTGGGTATGGTACTTTAAATATTGCTCGAACTGGCTTTTTACCTACTTTTCCACCTGAGGGAGGAGAATGAGGAGAGAGAGGATGTGCACTGACAGTAGGAAAGGTGACTACTCAAGAAAGATAGGAAAGAAATTGTGGATGAAGCTGTTGTATGTTTGGTTACCCTACTTGTTTGGGCAACTTCCATGTGGTGTGTTTGGGGTCACCTTCTTGTTCTTTGGCCTGATGCTCCTTGCTGAAGTACTGGCGATTGCCCTGCACCTCTTAATTTCTTCTGCTTATAGTGATAACAGCTCTTCATAATGTAATGGTGTCTCGTCCCCTCCTCTCTGTTCTCAGTCTGATGGACCAAAGCTCACACTGAGGAAGAGTTGGTAACAGGAGTAATTGTGTCTTCTGGTGAACAAGACAGGCAGAGGGCCTCATGAAGAGGACACAGGTGGTGAGGAAGGAGCTTGGTCTAGACTCTCCAGCTCTGCTGTATCTTACAAGGTGACTGGTGACACAGGATGGTGTCTGCCACACCATCAGTGTGTCTGCACCTGAGTGATGAAGCAATGGGAACCCACCTCCGTCTATGGCCTGCTTACTCTCAGAAGGCAACAGGAGAGGTGAAAAATGTGTCATCTCTGGAGTCACTTAAGCAACTTATTTTTCATGGGTTTTCTTGTATCTCAGTATGTTCTGGTTATTGTTTAAACAGCAATATTTAAGCTGAATGGATTGCTTGCCTATGCAGGATTGTGGGTTTGGGCTTAGCCTTTAGTGCAGACTCTAGGCTGGGGCTGTTGGTTTGGAGGAGACTTTGGCTTGGGGACCATAGTTTTGTTTGCTTTTCTTGAGTGGTCTGAGATGACTTTTCAGACCCTTTCAGTGCTGGGTTATGCAGTTGGCAGACAAACTCAAGATTTTTCATTCTTGCTCTTTCTTTCCATCCTGCTTCTCAGTTGTAACAACTTTGTGAGTAGAGCTCTTTAAGTCAGGTCTGTTTGTTTTGTGTCCTGTGAACAACAGAAAAAGATAAGCATGGCTTTGAGGCAGGGGAAATACTCTTGTGTTTTGTGGGCAATTCAAGGATATCTGGAAAATTAGTTATGAGCAGTGCGTGAAGGACAAGAAGTCTGGACATTAAAAAGGGCACTTTTATTAGTGGGGCTCAGATGGTTGTAACCTAGTCTGGATGCCTGGTGCTCAACTAGTATTGCATAGGGCATCCAGGTGGTCACTGGGTGGGTCCCACAGGTGGCTCCCACCCTATGCACAGGTGTGTGGACATTTGGAGTTGCAGCAGTCAAGATGCAGCTACTGAAGCTGTTTGCCGTGTCAGATCCAGAGCTTGTGTGACAGTGTGTTTTGCTCTGTTTTAAAATCTTCCTTCGCTAGATCACTGTGAAACAGCATAGAAAAGACAAGTAACTTTTTTTCTTCTTTTAAAAATAACATTATCAGGATGGTGACATTCAGCATTTATTTTGGCTAGCATAACGCTTTCTAGTAACTTCAGCATAGCTCTCCCCCCTACTGGGTTGCGTTATTTTTTTGGCTTGCATTTAATAAAGTGTGACTGAGTCTGAACACTTGGCCTGTCTGGATGCGGTGCCTGACTCCAAGTATCCTGGTACAACATAAACGTGTGCTTTTGCGGGGGTGGGGGGTGGTATATCCCTGCATTTCTCCTCTTTCTGCCTTTTTCTTTTGGAGGAGCCACCTGTTAGCATTACATCAGTGGCTCCCAGGAACGCTGCCTCCTACCAAAGGCCTTACACAAAGTAGTTCTTCTTGTATTGTTTGTGCTCAAAGAGCTGATGTCATGTCAGCTGATGTCATTGTGTGCTTTGTGTAATTGCTATGGAAACTGGGCAGGTGGGGAGCCTAGGGCTGATGTAATTGCTGAATGAGGTGTAGAAAGAAGGTCTGCGTTTCTTGCCCCAGTTCTGTGGAGCTGCCCTCCTGAAACAAGCAACAACAACAACAAAAAACCAAAACAGGGAAAATGCTGCTTGAAAAAAGCCAGCAAGGCACGCAACAGCACCGGGGGAGGCACAAGCCAAAAAAAGTGACTTCTCCCTTCCCCCTCAGATCCATTTCCCAATCCATATTAATATCGTAAAAATAACTCTCGCTAGATATTTTCAGGCAACTAGGGTAGAATGTTGCCCTAGTTGCCATATGTTAAGTGAGCACCTCGGTCACTGTCACGTTATGGGGAGCAGTTTTTGCTTGTCTGGCCATACAAACATGTACATACCATTCCCTGGAGCAGAGCAATGAGCTGCACCCACCCCTCCTTGGGGACGTTGGATTCGGGGGAAGCCCTGCTTGGCCTGATCCTGGTAGGCAAACCACTGTGGACAGGTGAAAACTACCCCATGTGGCTTGCTGCTGTGCTTTGATGTGCTGCTAGTTTATTTGCTTATAGTTTTGGTGATGTTATTCTTCTTGGAAAATGCTTTTTGTTGTTTGTTCCTCCTTCTTGCCTTCTCTCATGACCTCATAGGTGATACAGCCCCAGAACACTGATGTTTCACAAACATTCGTCTGTGCGCCTGTTCCTGGGAACAGTGAGCCTCATGAAGGGGAGGACAATATATGTCACTGATTCATGCCACTGTTGCTGTTGGTGGCCATGCACCAGCATCAGTCACCACAACGATGGTGGTGGGGACATTAGAGCCCGCACCAGTTCTGGTGGCCTTACCATGTGCTCTGAAGAAAGGTTGGTCCAAAGCATTGCCAATCTCAGGGTGTCTAACCAAAATATCTGCTTGGTCTTTCTTCCCAGGAGGACTCAGCGGTTTCAAGCAGAACCATGAAAACCTCTGCGATAACTCCCTCCAACTGCAAGAGTGCCCGGAGGGGGGAGGAGGGGGCGGCGCATCTGCTGTGCCCCTCACACTACCTCAGTCCATCCCCACCACGCCAGACATCGAGAATGCTGAGCTCACCCCCATCCTGCCCTTCCTCTTCCTCGGAAATGAGCACGATGCTCAGGACTTGGAGAAAATGCAGAGGATGAACATAGGCTATGTAATCAATGTGACCACCCACCTGCCCCTGTACCATTACGAGAAAGGCATGTTCAACTACAAGCGGCTCCCAGCTACTGACAGCAACAAGCAGAATCTCAGGCAGTATTTTGAAGAGGCTTTTGAGTTCATTGGTAATTACCCTTCACTGGAAATACTCCTGTTGTGTGGTTTGTTGGGGTTTTTTTGTTTGTGTGTGTGTTTGTTTCTTACCTGTTGTAAGAAACTTGAATTTTATGCATCGCTAACTACCCTGAAGGCTATGTAAGGCCATAGTTACTTTTGTTTAGGTTGTCACGAATGCTGGGCCTCTCCTGTTTCTACTCATTCTCATCTCTGGCATATGCAATTAAGTGGCCTGGGGGTAGAGTTGTTATCCATTGATAGTGATGCCTACCTCCAGGATTCCAAATTCAGGAAACCCCAGAAAACTGAGATTTTTATCATCCCCTCTTGATTCCTTTGTGATCTTAGTTTCCACCGTGGCTTCCAGCCAATTTTTTTTAGTAACTATTCTTAATGATGACTGATCCTAACTTAATTTCATGAGAACTGACAAACTTTCAAAATTCACTTGTTCTATCATTACATTTATAACTTGAGAGTGGATGAGTGGATTGTGATGAAAACTTATTAATGAAGTCTTTAAACCTTGTAGGCTGTGTGAGTTTACCACAGACATGCAGCTTGTTGAGGAGGTCGCTGAAGAAATGACACAGCAATGTTACCCATGTGGCTCTGAACCTCACTACAATCCATGCAGCACAAGCCTCAGCCGAAGGTTAGAGGTGTGTGCAGCTCTGGCTGGTCATCTAGGCTAAAGCCTAAGTGGCCTCTTTAAGCAGGGCTTGTCAGCAAGGGCATCAGCATGTGATACTGAAAGCTTTTGAGGACCTTCCCTTGTCCCTCTGTATGTCTTTGTGGAGACAGGTTTTGCAGCATAGTGAATGTCTGCTTGTGCTTCCCCAGCACAAGTACCTGTCCTGAGAGGTTCTCTGAAATATGCTGGGTGTACCACTGACATCTAATTTTATTTTCTTACACTGAGGTTTGGATAAGCTCTTTACCAGTACTTCAGGCTCAATGATGGAAGACTAGACAAAGGAAGCAGGCTTCTGTGCTTTGTCATAACTTAGGTCTTAAGCTGGCCCCATGCTCAAGTTGTTTCAGAGCTATCTTCTTCCCTGCCCTCAATCAACGTTTATGGTCTTTTGAATCGGGATGTGGGTACACAGCTCCTGAAGCTCAAGCCTGCTTGTGCTGGCTCCGTGGAGGTGCTCTCAGGTTCAGCAAGGATCAGGCTCCAGTCATGGGACTGGGTCCCAGGGCAGGAGTTCTAAACTGAGCATTTTCTTCTGAGCCCATCTGCCCCTGCTGTACTGTCAGGCAGGGGATCACTCTTCTGAAGCAGACAGCTTGTCAGCCTAGTCCGTCTGTGTTTCGGTTGGCAGGGGTTGTTGTGCAGTGACGCAGGTAGTCTGTAGCTGTGCTACTTGAGTGAAGGTGAATAGGCAAATTGCTGCTTACATCTCACTTCAGATAGAGTATGGCACTAAAGCTTGAGTCTTACCACTGAGAGCTTCTTCCAGGAGCCCTTGAGCTTGTGTAAAGGACCTCTGTAGTGTAAAGGACCAAAGGATTTCTGCTTAAAACCAAATTTTCCCTAGTGGTCCTGGCTCTACTGGTAGTGTTGTCAGCTCCCCAAACTGCCGATTACTACGTGCGTGGGAAGGGGGGCGCCCCTTGATGGGTGAAGGGAAACCTTCTCTGATGGCTGGGGAGAGGGAACCTCACTTTGATCCTTTGCTGGGAGAAGTTGGGTCAAGAAGTCCAGTAAAACCTTAAACTTGGAATTCAGCAAGACGGGGAGATGCAGTAAGGCTGAGCTTACATAAAGAAATTGTAAAGCTCTGTTGAGTCCCTTTGGGAGTGGGAGGGAGATTTCTGCTCCCAGCATCCCTGTGAACTGCAGGATTAGAGCTCTCAAAACCTCTAAAAGATAGTGTTTGGCTTAACAACCTTACCAAGGGCAGAGGAAGCAGCCTTGCTCTGAAAAGGTTTAGCAAGTGTTTCAAAACATGTTTTTATTTTACTTTTTAATAATTACAGCCTGAGGGCCTGTCTTTGTTTTTAATAAACAAATATTTCTCCATTGAGAGTTTTTCTCCGTAGCAAATTTAGCCAGCTGGGGAAGTAACTAGTCAAAGCTTTCCTTTCCTCAGGGTAAACTTCAAATTGCATTTAAGAAGATTTGGAAATATTTAAGCAGAAGATCATTGGCCTGTGTTTCTTTAAATATGTCTTGAAAAAACCACAACCAAACCCAGCTTTAGCTAAGACTAAAGCCATAGGAAGTGAAATCATCAAAAACTCTGGGCAAGTGTGTCAAAATACCTTAGAGTTTCAGCTTTCTGAAATATTAACTGGCACAAATATCTAGAGGGAAGTTGGCTTAATTTTTGCTTTCACAATACAGGTTGAACATGTGGGGTAGGACGAACCATACTCCTAGTGAGGTTGGATTCATGCCAGAACTTGTGAACTAAATTCATGCTTCTCCTGCGGGTTAAAACAAAAGAAATAGATTGAAGTGTCATATATTGGAAGTTTTATCTCCTGTTTTAAAAGCAAGCTGTGGGAGATGAGGATGGTGTGGTAGCGACTCTCCTCTTCCTAATGTCCTATTAGCATGTGGTTCCAGGGACTCTGTCCTTCCTAAATCCTGCCCATTTGCATCCCTTAAAGTGATGTATCTTGGTGAAGAGCATGTGTGTCATAATTTCCCTCCCTCCTCACTTCATCCTTTCCCCACTGCTCCCAGAGAAGCTCTGGAGGGGTAGTGTTCAGCAGAATGTGATGCTGTGCTCGAACTGTGAAGAGACAGGGATGGCAAATCCCTTTTTCACTCTACTGAAAGTGACCAAGTCAAAACTCAGAGATGGCTACTCAGGGATCAGAATTTGAGTTGTCTTACCAGTTCTTAAGTCTCGCTGAGGTATAAACTGGATCTAGCTCCTGCTTGTGCAGAGACACCACAGCAGTGCCCCATTGATGCTCATTTCAAGAGTAGCTTTGTCAAATCCTCAAACAATAAGGCTTTGAAACAAATGTCTTGTTATGAATTAAATCTGAAAAAATCTGGGTTTTGAAAAGGTGGTGACCTGCTTTGAAAGACAAGGTGGCTGAGATGCTGACATAACACAGTGGCATTGTGCCAGAGGTGTCGATAGAGCCCGAGCTGCCTTGTCATGGGCCTTGACCTCCTAAATATATGCCCCTTGGCAGAGCACAAGCAGTGCAGCAGTGTGTCTCAGTGTGCATTTTGTCTAATAAAGAGATAAAAGTGAGCATGAGGGTTTTCAGTGTTAGACCGCCCGTGTGTTTCACCTTGGGGACCTCCGAAGCCCTGAAAGAAGCTGGCCTGGAGAAGAAGAGGAGGACATGCTGCTGTGTGTGTAATAAAAACCAAACAAAAACCACCAAAAAAGCCAAAAAAAACCCCAAACCCTGACAAAAATCCTTTCATGTTAAGTAACTCTTAATGGCACTGAACTTTTTCTAATTTGCAGCCTAGCAAAAATCTTACTTTCTTCTGTCTTTCTTGTTTCCAGAGGAAGCTCATCAGTGTGGAAAAGGCCTCCTCATCCACTGCCAGGCTGGTGTCTCCCGATCTGCCACCATAGTTATCGCGTACTTAATGAAGCACACGCGCATGACCATGACGGATGCCTATAAATTTGTAAAAGGCAAACGACCAATCATTTCCCCCAACCTTAACTTTATGGGGCAGTTACTGGAGTTCGAGGAGGATCTAAATAACGGTGTCACACCACGAATCCTAACACCAAAGTTGATCGGCGTAGAGACTGTTGTGTGATGGCAAAGCTGTGAGGAGGTGGTCAATGAAGGGGTTAACCTATTCTTCACCTGATTTGGGGCAGTGATGGGTGGGTTGTGGGTTTTTCTTTTTAGCTTTCAAGGGGGTGGGGTAGGGTTTGTGGCAAACTTTTTGTGAATAAAAACCTTTTTGTAAGGAAAGGTTTTTAAAAGATCCAAGAACTTCACCGTGTTTGGGATGCGGTTGTGATTTCCTTTCCCAGATGCTGTCAGAGCAGGGAGGCTTTGGAGCAAAAGGAGTACAGCTTAAAATCAAAACAACAAGAAAAGAAATGTTTTGCTTCTCTCTTTCTTTTTTATTTTTCCCTCCTCTCCAGCTACTTGTAGAGTTTATGGCTAAGTAGTCTGTGCAGGTTCATAGACTGAAGAAACCTAACTTGAAGACAAAACAGAAACAGCCAAAACAAAGCAGGAAAAAAAAAAACCTCCTTGAAACATAAGGGCCTTCGTTCTGCAAAGGCTTTGCTAAAGATAACGTAGCAAAATGCTCACCAATGCAAAGGAAATCAGAGCAGCTTAAAAAGTCTGCAAGGCACTTTTCACACTCCTGACTCAAACTAAAGAAGAAAATAAAGTTTATTTGGCGTGTTTTATGTTCCAGTTCTATTTTTCTATTTTGGGGTGCAAGGTTTTAACAATAAGGAACTTTGATCATTCTATGCCATATGCCTTCACTGGCTTCTCGTGCAATAATAATCTCGGTGTTGTTTTGAGTGTTCAAACCAGTTGTAGTTGGCTGTCCACTAATAATAAGGTAATTTTTAAAGTCTAACAGTGCAACGGCAGCCAGCGTGGTTCAGGAAGGATAAATGAGAGCAAATATTTAGTTCCTTTATATGATTTTGATCCTGGTTACAGTGCCATAAACCTTGTTACATATGTATATCAGAATGTACAAAAATCGAGAACGAGCAAAGTTTATTTAAAAATATTTTTCGCACAAAATATTGGTGTGTTTCAGTTGTCTATGTAAAAAAAATTTGATTATAAAACAGAAAATCTTTTGGAAAAGGTGTGTCCTTTTATTTCTTTAGCAATTTCCCATTTTCTTTCTATGGGTTGGGTTTTTGTTCTGTTATTTTTGGTTTGTTGTTTTCATTTTTTTTTTTTTTTTGGTGGGTTGTTTGGGTTTTTTTTGTCTGTGTGGTGGTGGTGGTGGTGTTGTTGCAGTGTACATCTCCCTTTGACAAAACTGATATCGCTTGTTTAGCATCTCCGCTTCAGTGTTATGTTTCAGTCCTCTGCTTGTGGAATATGATTTCTTTATTTTCTACTGCACTTTTGCATCCCTCAATTTCTGTAACTGGATTTTTCTTTCCTCAAAGTGCACCAGTTTTGGAACTGTTCAGCTGAACTAGCACCATTGGTGAGGGCTCTGGGACAGACTTGTTATTTCTACAGCTCAGTAGGCATTTTGGAAAAAAATAAGAAATAAACTTTCTCCACTGATTCCTTTTCATCTTACTGCAATTAGCTTATCTTCTATGGTACAGAATTGTCCGGTTTCTAGAAATATGTTGGTCTCGTGTGTGCTTTTCCCTGGCCTCTCTATAGCCCCCTCTTTTAGCACTTCCACAGTTCCTGGGAATCCTCCTCCTGGGATTTTCTACTCTCTTGCTTGTCTTTGTCCCCCTCCTTTTCCAGCTGTGTCAGTGTTACGTGTGTGGTGTGTATTGTAGGGCTGATGTTTCTGCCTGACAGTGTCCCTTACGTGGCCAACTTTTGCTTGCTTTGTTTGTATTTACTTTTTTTTAATTATATGATATAATTTGATATTTTCTGGACTGTTACCACTTCTAAAGTTTATTTGTATGAGCCTAAAATGAGTTGGGGAATGTTTCTCGTATGATTCTGTTGTGCAAATTGATATATCCCAGGAAGTCTGATAGCAGTGAAGGCTTTTTCTAGATGAAAACCTAGATGGACTGAACCAAGTTTAAAACAGGACCTGTCAGGAAACTTATGTATAATTACATTAGACATGTATATTTTTGTGGACATTTTACTTAAAATGTTATTACTATACAGATATTTTCTTGAAACTTATCCCTTTATTAAATTATTTTTCTACTGGAATTGATTTTTATTTTTTTAAATTCTTTTCTACAATCACTATTGGTCCTTTTGCTGAGATGTCCTTGGCAGCAAGTGTTGCTCAGGTGGTGAAACTTCTCAGACTGTGACCTCTGCTGGGGCTAAGAAGAGAGTGGCTGGAGAGAGAAGGTACAATTTGTTGTCTGTGAGCCTTTGTGCTCCAGGAGGAAGGAGGTCTCTTAGCAAAGATGGTGATCCTCCCTTCCCTCTTTCCTTGCTTTTGGGCCTTACCTCTTCCAGCTGTTCTCCATGAACTGCAAGTGCAGGTTGCTTAATAGGCAGGGAGGAGGTTAGAAAACCTCTTTGTTTCTTGCCAGAGAAGCAAAAGCAGCTGCAGCTGGGCTGAGGGCTGGCTGAAAAGTCGGTCCTTGCAGCCTGTTTGTGGCCATAAGTGCTGTGCTGTAGTGTAGTTTCCCTCTGCCAGGGAAACAGGTTATTCAGCAAGAGAAGTGTGCAAACTGCCTACATGGGACATAGCCCTTCTGACTATGAGGGGAAGGAGGACTTGGTTCAGAATTGGTTTTCGGCCTGGTGCAAATGTCTCCAGTGGGAAGCAGGGCCTGTGATGCTGATGTGACTCACGGAGTCTTCTCTGGTTCAGCCTCAGCTGCTACATGCTGCCATGGATCAGGATCAAATTTGCAGCCAAGTAAGTTTTTGTGTTTGGTTCTTATCTAAGCCAAAGAATACTCCTTGCAGTCCCGAGTAAGTTGTTGGCAGTCTTGATGCATTTACCTTGGTAAGGCTGAGCAGCGCTGTCGTTGCTGCTGCGTGTGTGAATGTGAGTTTGGAGGGCTTGCTCCCTGCTGAAGAAACCCTGTTAGCCTTTGTGCTTTTTACAGTGAAACGTAGTGCCTGATTTTGCTCTCCAGCGTGATGAATTTGGAAATGATGGTGCAGGGCAATGTGGGGCAATATGAGTGGAGTTTGCTGTGGGGATCGGCTGGATCAAACCTCTCCTTTGTGTGGTCCTGTTCATTTAGAGGGGACTGGAGCTGGGCTGAAGGAGGGGAGCAGCCTGGGAGCTACTCCAAGTGAGGGGGGAAGACTGATGAGGGGGGAAGAAATGCTGATTTTTATTTTTTTCCAGACAATTTATTGAAGCCAGTGAATGATCACTTGACATCTTTATTCCTGAGGGCAGGAGAAATTCAGAGTTTGTATGAGTGTTAGACCATTTGGGAGCCCTGCATGTGTGCACATGTGTTGGAGAGGTTTCCTTTTCTGGTACCTGATACAGTGCACTAGAAATATGTGCCTGCATATCAGTAGAAAGCCCCTGTCTGAGCACAACATGCTCCTAGCCAGAAAAACAAACAAAACCAAGGGGTATTTACCCTCATTTCGAAGAGAAATCAAGGCTTAAGGGATAGGGGACACAGCTGTGAAAGGGTTTAAGCAGACATTGGTGTTGCTCTGCCACAGAAACCTTCAGGAAGGTTATTTCTAACTTTAAGGGTCTGGTGTGTCTCTGTAGAACTGAGGCTTGATCGCCAATCCCCTGCCCATATGCTGACAGCCTCTCTGAGACGTGGTACAGTTAAAATAGAAATTGGGAAAATCATTTGATAGCCTTTGATGCATGTGTGGGCATTGGTGAGGACAGGACCTGCTTTTCCCTGATGAGCGTCAGCATTGCGTACTTGAGTGCAAGGTATGCCAAAATAAGTACTGGCCTGGAAAAATTATTACCTTGTAACTTATTTTCCCATTTCTCCCCTTTGGGAGCTTAGGGGTAGACTCCTGAGTGCTCATTTCTGAGAACATTGCCCTCAAGACCCAGGTCTTGGGAGCAGGTCCCCGAGATCCAACTTGCAAAGTCAGGCAGGGTGTTCAGAGCAAGTGCCACTTCTCATTGTCAATGCAATTTCTCTTTGCAAACTGGGAACTCTACCAAATGGTGAACTGTCAGTGTGTGAGAGTGTTAAGACTGGCTGTAAATCTCTGTTAAAGCTAAAACCGTTCAATTAATTTTAAAGTTGGACTTTCAGAGCCAAGATTGTTTCACTTTCCATGCTAAGTATCTCATATGCTTTCTTTTGGGTCATACCAGGGACCAAATGAATCTCCTTTTTTGCCTTGGCAGTCAGTTTTCTGAGGTTTCCTGTGACTTTACCTTTCACAAATGTTACGTTAACATCCTTTGGGGAAAGACGAATCAAAGGTCCCTCTCCTACCAGCTTGACAGATATAGGCCAGGAGTGTTTCAAGATGAAGAAATCGTGTAGGAAGAGTGTCATTACCTTATGGTCATATGATCTGCCAGCAACTCATAGGAAGGTGTGTTCAAAAGCACATGCAGGAGCTGACCAGACTGACACAAGGGGTGTGGGAAAGGGCTGAACAGACTGGGAGCATTTTGGCCTCGGATCCCTCTCGGCCATAGTGGAGCTGGCTCCCAGTGTGTGCAATACCAGCAGCAGGAAAGCCTCCAGGGAACTGAAGATGCTGTTTCAGTAGGGTGAACAAAAATAAAGCATGCTATCTCTTGACAGAGTTAAGAAGGTAATCAGAGAGATAATAAGTGGTTGATGGCTGTCTCATTAGCAGGTATCTGCTTTCCTGTGGTATGTTTGCCTGCTGCTCCTCTAGGTACCACAGAGGAGGTTACTGATGAGCAGGTTTCAAATGGTTTGAGCACAGCCTGACATTAGTAGCTGATAATTAGAGCCCTTAGTTTCTCCCCAGAGCATGCTGCTGCTGGCAGCAAAAGGAGGTGGTTCAAGAAAAGTCATGTTCCTAGGAGCAGTCCCAGGTGCTGCTAGACGCCGGCATCCTCCTAGTGCTGGGCACAATTCTAATCTCTCTGCTCAATCCAGTGCTCCTTTTGCTAAGGGGTTGCTTTCTTCTATCTCCTCTCCCTCTTGGGCTTATGTCCCAGTGGAGCATGAGATGGAGTAGCAGTCTCCTTTCTTGTCTCACTTTAGCTGTCTTCTACATCTTTTCCAACACTGTTATTCCTCAGACTAGAGAAAAGCCATTTAAAGCCAGCCATTTTGAAGGTGTACTGCAGCAGGATGGATGTTTCCAGCCATCCTGATGGGCTCCTGGTTTGATTTGGGTATTACCAAGGCAGCATCTGTCCTAGGGAGGCTAGAGACCGAAACCTCCTGCAGCAATTCCTGCTTGCAAGCTTGCAACCGCCTCGTTACTAGTAACAAGGGACATTGTTGGTATGACAGAATAACATATTGCCATCACCTGCAGAGTAGCATGCTGATCTCTAGTTGATGCTGCCCAGGGTGAGGAGATCTGTCAGGTGTGCAATGATCTGTAGCCAGCATGCAACCAGAAATCCTGACACTGACTCAGTGGCCAATCTTCTCTTTGTGTCTTTCTGAAGCCAATATCCTGGAGTATGTAGACATACGGTTCCTTGCCTCAGAAGTTGTCTGAGCTCCTGTTGAATTGGCTGGATCCAGTCTGGCTTAAATCCTCCACTGTTAGATGACCATCCGTTTGGCGTGTTGCTGGGCTATGATGTGAACTTGTCAGAGTGAGCACAGAAACCATAAGCTCCTGGCTCAGGGACAGGTTAATTTCAGGGGCAAGGAAAAATTACTTGGAGTTTTATTCCTGGGGATAAGAATTGCTGTATCTGGGCAGGGGAGAGTTCAGCACTGTACAGAAACGCTTAAAAAAAAACCCTAACATGAGTCAACAAGTAAAGATAAAGCATGTAGCAAACTATTTCTGATAGGTAAAAGTGCTAAACCAGAGGTTAAGTGTAATTTGACTCATATGCCTTGTCTTCACACTTGTACTTGCTGTACCTTCGCTTCTTTGATTATCTATATATAAGAGGTGACATTGGAGAGCATGGATTTATCATGAAGATTTATTTGTCATGGAGAGATGAAGGAGCTGTCAGGCACTTTGGGGTTTCATATCAAGTTGCACTTCTGGCAGATGCCAGTGGAGTGTTCAAAGAAGATCACATTGTAGAGCAGAGTAGTAAGTTGCTATAAGGATGGACAGAGGTTTATCTGTGATGTAGGGACGCTGAATAGAGCCACTGGATTTGTAAGATCTCTCTCCGGTCCAGGGCTGGGGCAGATACAAAGCATCTAGTAAGAGGCACAGTCAGTGGTGGCCCCAGGTACATGTTCTCGTCATTTGTTAAAATCCATTTGGGTCATGGAAGAGGATGCTGGTGTGAAAAACTGTGAGATAGCAGTAGCTGTGCTGGAGGAGCTTCCCTGAAGCTGTTTACATTTTCAAAGGTCTATCTAGCGGTCCTGAACAAAATTTTGCCCCTCTAGCATCTGTTTGAAAGCTCTTTTTTTCCAAGACATCCAGTTTTGATGCAGTGCTGTGCACCTGCTTCACGTTGCTTTGCTCTGTCTTGTAATACTCCAACATCTGACACCAAACTTTTGCAGTTACTGATAGAAGTTTGTAGGGAATTGTTTCCTGTGGGAGGCAAAGAGGTGCCAAGGAGCATGCTGATGGTTTGTGCTCCTTCTCCAAACCCTCCTTGGTTTTCAGCTGTGCTCCTTGAGTGGCAAGGGCTGCAGTGACCATATGGTCATGGCATGGAGTCCATCTGTGTATCAGCTGTTGATCCCTCTGGAGTGTAACCTATGGAGAAACCACTCTGCTTCGCTTTTCTGGGCTGGGGTCTGTGACAGTGCATGAAAGGAAAGCTCAAGCACACTGCATGAGCTGTTCTGCCAGCTGACTCAGCTGAACTCTTATCTATGTAGCATCAATAAAATCTCAGCTTGAAAGGACAGCCCAGTCCCTACTCTGAATTTTTGATGCATAGTGAGGATTTGGTGCAGAGTCATGAATATATAATGTTTGTCAGGGAATCTAGGTGGAAAAAATGCTCTATAGGATCTGTATGAAACATAATATGTTGGCTGTAAGACTGGATTGGGTTTCTTTGCGAGTCCTGTCTGCCCTGAAGTATCACCCACACTTTGGAAGCAGGGGCTTCCTACTATTTTGCAGCAGAGGCAGGCGAGAGGGGTGTCCATGGTTACAGAGTGGAATGAGGAGCAGAGCCCAGGATCTAGAACTCCTCTTGCTTTCCTAATGTCATAAAACTGTTTCTTAAAACTTCAGCTGGTTGCTGATAAATGTCATGATTAGCTCCAACTTCAGACATTGAGGCCTTTCTCCTTGAAGATGGAGCAAATTAGGCCCTCATTGTGTCTGGCTGTCCTATATGCACTGAAAATGCCAGAGCAATTTTAGCTTCCATGAAGTCACGCTGAAGTCTTATTAGTGCCATTCACTAAACCCCTTTTTACTTCTGTATGAGCCTTAGCAAATGGTCCGCTGCACCTTAGCTCTAAATGAAGAGCACTGCATACATACGGCAGTTTACCATCCTATATTTAACAAAGCCACAATTACATGGAGATATAGAAGGGGCTGATAAGCCATTTGAGTACTCTGCGGAGAAATGGCACCAAAATAGTTGTCGTGTTGTTTCTAATTGCAATGGATGAGCAGCCTGGCTCATTAATCCTCCCTATCAGCAGCACATAGCCTGTCTGCACCAGAATAGCCCTGATCTCAGCAAACCTGCATCCAGCCCTGGCCTTCTGTTTTTGACGTATTTGGAAAAGACAAGCTTCCAGCACAGCCCTGAAGGGACTTCCACTTGGCCAGTCTGCCTTTCCATGGCAGAGATGACCCAGGGTACAAGGGGATTTGCAGAGTTTTGGGAGCCTGCCAGTGTGCATGCAGATGTTTGTGCAACCCCAACTTTAAGCTCAGCAAGAGTGATGGTTAGGCAGGTCCTGCAGTGAGGTGGTCATGCTGCTGAGTGGTGATCCATCACATCAACCTCTCAGTGGGTGATGGCGCTGCTGCCTGTGCTGGTGACCACCAGCTATGCAGCACATGCACGTGTGGTGGGAACCCTGCTCCCTTGCCCCAGCAGCCCCAGACTCAGCTGACATGGCTTTACACTGCTACAGCTTCGGGTTTAAAGCTGGAGGACATAATTCAGAGAGAGCTGTTGGGTGAAAAGCCCATGTTGTTGTGCTTCTCCTTTCTCACTTTTCCCTTTCCTCTTGTACACCTGCATAAGGCTTTTCCAGGAGCTAAAACAAGCACCGTTAAGAAGCCAAGTCTGTATTTTCTTGCTGTCCTCAATGACTTCAGTCTAAGCTGTGTTTGCAGAAATTTTCTCTCAAGAGATGGTGCGAGTACTTTTGAATACCGAACCTGACTCTGTAATAGCACTCGGTACTGCTGCAATCATCCTGAACTCCTCACATCAGGAGCCATGAGTCAAGGGCTACAGGGACAAGAAAGCCAAAGCTGGGGTCTGACAGTACCTTGGGAAATGATCTTGCTTAGGGCAGAGGCTGTGCCATCTGTCATGAGATGCAGTGCTGCTTACCTGGTGTTACAGGATGGAGGAAAGTCATGCAAAGACAGGGACGATGGTGACAGGGCAAGCACAAGTACCACTGTTTTGGCTGCTAAATGGGGATTTAGTCTTCTGCACCCATATGGTATTCAGGTCACTAACTTATGTGCAGGCAGGAGATTTGGCTTTGGAACAGGCCAATGCCTGCTGAAAGCTAGGAATGTTTTCCTCATCTATTTTCTTCATTTTAATTGTGCATATCCTGTTGGCTTTGAAGACTGAAGGGCTAGACAGTGGCATCTTGTAGCACGCTGACATGGTGGGAATCTATCAGCTGAATGTTGGTAGCCAGTTGCAGCTGCTTGTTTGTTACCAGCCTGGTTTAAGACAAGCTTCTTGAGAGCTGAACCCTTTCCCACTCACCACCTTGAAAGAGCTGTTTCTTGCAAGCCATCTGAGCCAGGGTACACTGGACCTAATGTCCCTCCCAGATGAATTCCTGGTGTGACTGAGCTGGATATATCTAGTTAAAACCACTGGGGAATAAAGTAAATAAAATTCTGCTACCTTTGCCTTGCTTTCAGTAGGGTGACTGCACACTGTATTTGAGGAAGCAGAGGAATCTTGACTTAGTGCAATCTGTCAGAATAAGGGTCATGTATGGAGAAACTGGGCAAAAGGATTTCTTGATCACCCTAAGATCCCAAGGAAATATACTATGGTAGTTTTGCTTTAACCTCTCCTATGTTTTTGTCTGCCACATGCCTTCAGTAGCACTGCAGGCACATGATCTACACTCACAGCATAATGATGGTTTATGTATTAAAATTCTCCTTTCTGTTTAAGCTGGAGATAGTACTTCTCTTTGCTTCCTTTTTCAACTTCAGGTTAAAAAAAATCTGGCTTTTACAGGTTGGAGAGTGGAAAAGACATAATCACCTTGCTGAAAAGTGCTGTGTGGGGGAGATGCTAAGAAGCAGAGGAAAATGGGGTGCAGAAGTCCCTCCTTAACTGGGTTTGAGGTATGATGCAAAATTGCTGCTGAGTGGTGGAGAAGCAGGAGCACCACCTCTGGCAGTTGGTTGCTGGACCTCTAGAGATAAGCTGCTGGCCAGGGAAAGAAGTGGGTGCTAGCAGCTGGAATAGAGCAAAACAATAATTTTACTTCTTGCGTTTCTTTTATGATATTGACCTGTTTCAGAAAGATGGACACAATGACTCGGATAGAAAGAGAGTTTCTATATAGCCAAAAGTCCACCTTAGTCCCCACTCTGGGCAGCAAGGTAAGCTGGGCTGAGGAGTGGTAGGATAAATGCAGAAGGCAGTGGAGACATTGTGTGCCTGTCCAAGGCTTTGAGACCCTCCTGGAGTCTTCAGCTTCCCAGGGAGTGTCTGGGGCTAGGGTCATCTTGGTGACTGAAAGCTAGCTTCAACTGGTATCATAATCCTGGGAGACACAAGGCTGGATGTCTAGCCCATTGGCAGCTTTGTCCACCTGAGAACAATCTGGGCTTCCTTGCAATCCTTTCACTGTGAAGGTTAAATTCTGTTGCCTCTTGGGGTGGGGGGGGAGAATGGAGGGACTTGGGCACTGTGTCGTCACTTTGCTGGCTCTGTTAGTCTCTTGCGGTTCCCTTGCGCTTATCATGAGAAGGCTCAGGTTTCAGTTCCTTATAACTTTGCTAAACTTGAGCTATTTGGGGCTAAAATTTTCCATGCTGGGGGTGTGTGAAGGTTAAGCACCCCTTTGTGCTTATCTGAAGCTGGTTTATTCTATTTCAATTGTCATTTTAGGTAATACTCTTTTAATTTGAGATGATGAGATTTTTTTGGAATAAGATGTTTTGATTTTATTCATTAGGAAAATTTAATTTAATTTTCATTAGGAAAATTATTAACTTCATTAACAGCAAGGTATTGCATGGAATGCATGATTTTAGTAAGGTTTCTATTTAAAAAGTAAAAGAAACCCTTTTGATAAGGTCAGAGTGTGTCACTTTGACCTTTTTAGTGATGAAACCATTCAATGGCTCACCTCAAAGAAAGGATGCGGTCTTATGAATACATATCCGAAATAAATTAAAATTGCTGTTGGAAAGAACTGCTTTCACATTTGTCAAACCTTTTTCACTATCTGTAAATGAACCATTTTTTAATTGTCTTGGTGAAGGCAGTTTTATAAATGATGGTGCTCCTTCTAATAAGGAATGTCAGTCTTTCCCGGTGAATAATTCCAAATAGTAAATGTGAGCAGAGAGAGGAGCTTTGCCTGACTGCCTTATTTATTTTACAGATTTAGAAGCACCCTGAGGCTAGCGAGGTGCCTCCCCAGGGGCTGTTGCAGGGTCTGTGTGGGTCACTGGTGGGACCACTACTGCACAGTGCCTGCCTCCACTGCCTGCATTATGAGTGTCACCCAGATCTGTTAATGGTGTCAGAGCAGTGTGCTGACATTCTGAGAAGTGGCTGCTGCTCTTCCAGGTTGAGTCCAAGAGTTCATTTGTGGTTGGAGCCAGACAAAAGAAGTGTCCAGCCTGGACTTGGTGGGAGAGAGAAAACAGAAAGTGGTTCCTATGTCATATTTGTATTGTCTTCAGGCAGTTTGTTTTGCAGTATGGACTTCTAGTCATGGTACTGCTAAACCAGACTTTTACTGGGCTACAGTTGAGAGAGGAAAATGTCCATGTCAGCACCTGACAGCCCTTGCAAGACTGCTGTGCCTTGCCTAGAGGCTAGGTGTTGACTGTGTTTGTTCTATCAAGACTATGGTGTTGCAAAGGGAGGACAAGTAGACATGTATCACTGATCTGGGTCCTAATGTGGAGGTGAAATTCTTTTTATAGAAAATAATGAGATATTCTTATGTTCATGAGAGCTCTTAAAAATACTGACTTACAGAGGTTATCCAGTTTCAAGATTTCCCAGACTACTACTTCAATCTCTTCAGCCTGCCAGTCTTAGAAGAAAGTGGAGCTTTACTTCTAGATGACAGTTTCTACCAACATACTCTATACTGGTGCTGCTTTTCTTCCTTCCTAGTGTTTGTTTGCCTGATTCCCTTTGGAGCACTCAGACTTGAAGTACTCAGCTATTTTTAGTGGGAAAAACCTTCACTTGATATCCTGAAAGTAGTAGAAGACCTTACAGGAGTTTTAAGTTTGTGGTCTTGGGAAGTGCAATTCCTCCTTTACTATTGACTTTGGCCATGTGTTCAAGGTAGGCGTTCAATGTTGGACCTCTGTGTGAGGGTCCAGCCCAACTGGGACCCCTGGAAACTGTTGACCCCAAGCCAACATCAAAAACAAACTATGCTGCTGAGGGTGGTGCTGTGGCTGTGCAGTGCTGTGTTCCCACTTTGAGGGATGTGAGCTCCTTCAGCCCTTTCCTGGAGCATGTCCTGACCCAAGGCTGCTCACCAGCCAGAACAGAGGTTACAGCAGGGGCTGATTTCCCTGATCTGGGATCTCACCTGGCAGCTATGTCAGGGAATGTTTCCTTATTTCTGGTCCTCTTTGTGGGCAGGCAGACATTTGTGTACTAAAGTATGATCTTAATTCTCATCCTCAGCATTCTTGCCTGTATAATGAGGGGAAGGAATTGCTTATGTCTCAGGGCTTGGTGCTTCTTGAAGAAAGTGTGGATGGAAGAAATTAGATTGGGGGTCCTCAAAGAGGAGCTGTGGCCTAAGGAGCAAATGCTGGTGCACTTCTCTGGATTCACCCTGAAAGCTCTTGAAGAGCATTTAACGCTGAATGTGGTAACAGGATAGGAATGCTTATTAATGAGAGCGGGAACATTAATACATTTGTGAAACAGTATTATGCAACTGAACTCAATACAGTGCTTTGAATTGCCAAAGAGCAATTCAAGAAGTAGGGAGTCTCAAAGTTCATACACTTGAAAGCCAAGGGCCTCATGTTGCCCAGGACTGACTTGTTCAGCTCCGCTTTCCTAGAGCTCGGCCATGCTGACAGCCATGTGCCCCAAGTGCTATGCTTGTTCTGAGCTTGAGTGAAAGCATGTTTTTCCTATTGCAGGATGCTAGTAAGAAATCAAGGAATGCCCAAACACCAGGCAGGAGATAAATGCAACACAGCTTTTATAATTCAGAGCATTTAATTCATCTTGGGGTGGAGGGATACGTTCCTGACATTTTTTCGACTATATGACTCCCATGCCTTTGTGCATAATTATCGTGGGCCATTCAGAGATGTGGCAAAAGGATTTACGTATTCACTAGGGATGGTTAGTGCTAAATTAATGGAGGCTTTATGCTTAATGTAGTCAAGAAAATTGTGAAAGGAAGAAAGCAACATGTTGAAGTTGGTTTCTCTGTGATAAAAGGGAACAAGCAGTAAAAGCCGATATAAAGACCTTCAATACAATATAAGAAAAATAAGCTGAAAATGTGCTGAAAAGAACAAAATGGTTCTTAATTATGAGGAAACCAGTCCTGGGGAGAAGCTGCCATCTAAGGTCGAGTTAGGAGCAAGCAAAGAATGCAAGAAAGTATTTCAATATCTTGAAAATTCAGACCTATATTCTTTAGTTGGTAATTTACCTCTTATTTCATTAAAAAGCATCTGCTTGTTGCTTGCAAGGAAGCTGCCAGGGGCATTTGTTTCATTTCGTACAGATAATACCACTGATGAGGTAAGAAGTATAATTTAAAATAATTTTCCAACAACATTTCTCTATTAAAATGTAAATTTCAGAATTTCATTACCTATTTGCACAGTTTTGGTTTTGCATGGGTGCAACTGGGATTGCCTCCTCTGAATGTTTTTGTAGAAGTTTATAGCTTTTTTTTTTTTCCAAGTTGCCAGGAAAATTTTTACATACCTGTGATCACACCATTAGCAATCTAGTTTCCTTAAAAGCCTCCTTGCCATTAGCAGCTTGAGTAAATATTTAAGAAAGTGAAAGACATGCAATCTTTGTGCCATGGCATTTTCTGCATGTGAGCATTGAACAGTGGCCTCAAGAAAGATATGCGTGGTTTCTTGGAAGACCTCCCCTTAGAAATTGTCCAAATATTCAGCATGGCATAGCTGAGCAAACACAAGATCAGAAACCAGGAAGATGGAGGATAGGGCTGAGGTGTCCCACCTGTTGGGCTGGTGACCCAGTGGAGGGAGCAGGGGTACCCTCAGCTCTGCAAGAGATAATTTCTCACCCCAGAGACACTCGGTGGTGGGAAATTATGTAGCTAGAGAGACAGTCTGGTGCTGCTACATTTGTAGCTCCATATCCTCTATCAAAGTTCAGGTTACTGATGATTTTGTAAACCTCCTTTCATACATCTTATTTTCATTTTTGCTGCCTTGGGGCTGAAGTCCCCAAAGCTTCTAAGCTCCTGCAGAGTGAAACCCTCTCAAACTGCTGATCTCAAAAGCACTGCAAAGGCCTGCCTAAAGCTGAAGCTCTCAGGGAGTCAGAGGCTTTGATGCTCCTTCCACACACCTGGTTCCTGTTGCTCCTCTCCCCAGGTTCTGGTTGTGTGCTGTGAATGGAAACTTAGAGATAATTTGCAAAGAAAATTATCTCTCTTTTTCTAGATTTCGCCCCCTCCCTTCTTATGTTTTGACCACTCAATTACCCTGTTCCAGACAGAATGCAATATTTCTTAGAAAAGGTGGTCCTTTTTATTTCCTTATCAGCCCCACTGTAACCCAGAAATCAGTGAAAGTTCAAATTCCAGTCTAGTTATCAAAACCACAGTATGTGAGTGATTACAAAATAAGTCTGCCTCTCTGTACCCATGTTTTTAAAATTACTCACTGATTTTGGCAATTCAACACAAAATCTCTGTACCTATTTTAAAGTGACTACTTATAAATTTGGATTTTTAAGCCTTGTCATGTTTAGCACCAGCTTTTTATCTCTTGCTTACATAGTCCCTGACTCTGTGGATGGTGGTGACCATTGGTCATGGTTACAATTTGAACCACCTCAGTCCACCAACAGCATATTTTTTCCACTACTGGTAGCACATGCTGTTTATTTTGCTCTTTCTCAGCTTTGCTGCTTCATCATGTTCTCCTTAACTGACCCTGAGGTTGAATGCCACAGAAATAATCCTCCACAAACAATTAGCTAGCCTGCTTTCTGTCATCCTAACCACATACAAGCTGGCTGATTGACTAATTTTATTTCAAGCTTGTTCAGTAATCCTTTAAAGGATTTATTTTTTCAATACAAATAAAGGGAGAGTTATTTAACATAATTATTTTATTAATGTACTTTACAACATCTTTTACCTTAACTGTGTTGAGGTTTTTGTATCCTTAATGCATTACAATCTTGATAGCAACACTGGGTTTTGAAATTTCAATGAGTAACTTAAATTAACTTTTAAGTCAGAAAGACATAAACCTCATTCCTTGCTTCTAAACTACTCTGACCTGACAAATTCAATTTCTAAAGCACTATGTTCCTGTGATCTCCTCCCTTCCTAATCAACATCGTGGTCTTTACATTTCTACTTGACAAACTAATTTGGCTTTGAGTTTTAATGTTAACTCTGTAGCTTCTGGTAATCAGATGGCTCAGCAGAAGGGAGATGGCATTAAGTCCATCTATATTGTCAGGTCGCTTATCAGTCCAGCCAGGTTGTTTCCAAAAGCTGGGAGATAACTGTGGCATATGTGAAATGTATGAGTTGTGAATGGATTTCAGCATCGGTAAAACTCAACTGTAGGTTGCAACCTGCTGTCTTTTGTTAAAATATGCTGCCTTTTTCTTTTAATATGTAAGCAATATAATGAGTGGCAGATCAGTCTGCATAGTTTTAATTTAAAGGCATTGTTGTTCTTGATCTGTGTGCATGGGCAGAGAGACTGAGCTACCTTTCCTTTTATTTATTTTAAAGTAATATTGTGCTACTGACAACCTAGAGGAGGTTCTTTGTCAATAACACTCTTGCCCTTGGTGATCACTTGCAGTCTATGAATGTTATAAAAAAAACCCAAACAAATCTGCTGCCAAAATCTATAGAAGCCTTTTCATAAATCCTGAAGCAAACTTAGGCCATAGTAATTGCTGCCATGCAGGGCTGAATAGTGTTTCTGAGTGGCATAAAATCTGGGGTGAGAAAGGGTTTAATTAAATATCTTTAAGGAAGCAAATTTAAGATATTTTAAAATAAGTAGCAGCTTTCTGGATAATAAGCAGAACCATGGTTCTCTCTCACATCTGTGCCTGGCTGATCATGAAGGGGTGGACTTGGTTAAGAGGACATGGGTTAGGACTGAGATTGCACAAGAAATCACATTTTCTAACTGATTGGGAAGGGTGGAACTATGCAGTTGGGAATGAGAATTTCCATCAGAGGAGATGAGGGGTCGATGCAATTGTTATGCAGTGCTTAAAAAGTGACTTAGAAACAGTCTTGAGTATGGGACATCTGTACCTTGCCTGAAAATGTCTGCACCAAATACTGTGATAACTGTTCTAGTTCATCCTGATGTAATGGTAAGTTTTCCCCAGACATCCTGATCCTTTCCCTCTCAAAGGGAGGTGCTCAGGAAAGGTGAGATACTGTTTCATGCATGTATGAGGTGCCAATGCTGAGTTAAAGTCTGTGTTGCCCTGTGCTCAGCCTCCTGTCCCTGTGGCAAGCTGGAAGACACTCCTGACTTGAACTTCAGTGGCACAAGGATGGTGAGATGTGGCTCCCACACTGCTTATACTCTCAGGGGGCTGAAGGGCATATGAGAATCCAGCCTTTCATTGTAAAAGTGGCATGAGCTTGGAGTAAAGCTGAAATTAGATGGGAATTAAAATTCACAAAATGCTGGATGTCATCTAAAACTTAATACTCAGCAACTGCTGTGAAGTACAGTCTCATCATAAAAATCATGTATTATCTAATTAGATGTAATAGAATCAAAATATCTCAGTTAAAAATCATTAAATATCAATAATTGCAGGAGAATGTGAATTATGAAACTCTGAGTCAGTTTTCATGCATCCATTGCTAGAAGTGGCTAAAGCAGCAGCTGTGGTTAAACAGCTGTCTTAGAGCTATCTGACAGAAAGATGTGGGCTGCTCCCAAGTGTCTGGGTTTGGGGGTTTGATTATACACCACTACCCTGTTTTCAGAAAACAATTAGTTGGCTTCTTCAGAAGTGTCTCCAAAATTACTCATTTGCTTCCAAAACATGAGTTTTGGGATGTGGCTATACAGAGATGTGAGCATTGGTCATGTTGCTGCAAGTTCTCATGATCTCAAATTCACATTTCCCCAGCTTTGTGGAGACCAAACAGTTAAACATACAGGCTGAAGCTTCCCTAAGCTTATACTGTATTTTCCTGGATGGTATAACAGAATATGATAAAAGAGTGAGTCCTCATCCTCATCTTGCTTTTCCCCATTCCTTGGAGGGAGGAGATCTTGCTGTTCATGGCAGCAGAGCAGTGCTGTTGCAGACTGAAATGTCATGGTTGCCTCCACAGCATGAGTATGCCGATGTCTGTATTGTGTGAAAGTGCTGCTCTGAACAGGACCTGTCAGGACTGACAGTACAGGCCACTTCCCGCCACTGGGTAGGGGGAGACAGATGCTGGTGTGAGGGAACTACATGTGTGGGAGATCACTAGATCAAAATTTGGGTGGTTGGCTGCTCTTTGCTGAAGAGGCAGGGAGGCTTTCCTATCAAACACACAGTAATGGGGCATTAAGGTCAGGATATTATCTTCTTTCCACAAGGTACTTGGTAGTAAAATTTTCAAGGGCAAGATAATTTAAAAACTTTTTGGTAAATATTTCTGGTTTGCTTTGTTTAGTGGAAATGCTTGTTCAGTTCCTCCTTGTTATCTGTAGGGCCCAATTAAGGAGGAACAAGACAGATTTGTGTGTGCTGTGACTTTTTCATAACACGATGGTGTACTTGCGGACCAATACTTTTGAACAGTGTATGTTACCATTTGGCCTTGACAATTAAGTTCCTGTTTATGAAAAGGGGAGTGTTCCCAGGGAAAGGGGACCAAGACAACCAGGAGTTAAGAACCCCAAAAGCCAGCAGCCAGCTGATGAGATCATTGTCTGAGGTTAATGCAGTTCCTGGGAAAGGTTTAGCAACTAATTAATTTTCTTTCTCTGCTTATGCAGACACTCTTTGGGTATTGCCAATGAGTGAGTAAAGCACATCCATTGCTTCATGAAATGGAAGCTTACCAAGTCCCTGAGTGTGATGCAGTTCATCTGATGTGTCTTGGGGTATGTGGGGCTTGGCCCATGTGTATTCCTACTGACTGAGGGACCCTACACTGTTCATTCAGGCTCCCTTATCTCCTTGAAGACGTTCTTTCCTTATTTGCTCTTGTTTAAAAGTACACTCTTGCAGTGGACAAGGAGGAAGCTGTGAGAATGCAGTGACTGAATTACTCAATGCCTCTGAAGTATCTATGGGTAGAGGGAAGGATGGAAAAGCAGAGGAGATAATGACTGTGCTGTCTTTCTGAGAGCAGAGAAGGCAAAAGAATGCAAAGAAAGGCTGACTTGCCTCTAAAATACATTAAGACACCACATGCTGATCTGTAAAATATTTGAACTTCAACCATACAGGAATTAGAGTGATGATGCCTGCGTATAACAGCCACTGGCATACCTTGATTGCAGACATTAAAATGTAGCATGCCAAAAAACCCTGTGCTTCTACATCTGCCTCTGCATAGACATCCAGTTATATATAGTAAGATACCAAAGAGCAAAGGCAATAAATACCTACAGGGGTCTGTGTGTGGCTATGTGTGTATTAGGAAATACTCTGTTGTTGTCTTGTAGAAAATGAATGAAATGTAAGTAGTAAAAAAATCAGTGTAATGTTTGGGCTAGCAAGCAGCAGTGTGCTTGATTTTCCTCTCCTCCCTTCACCTCATGCAAATTATGAGGTGCATGGATTAGTGACATAAGAATGAGTAAGTTTTACTTATATAAAGTCTAGCCCAAGTACATTTACAAAAACTGATACAGTTTTTCCTAGCATTAAATCACAGCCTCACACAGCAGCGACTCTCAAGCCTTTCCAGTAGGCAAAGATATCTTTCCCACCTAGCCATGAAGAAATGTGATCTGAGCCTTGTCTGCCCCAGACTGTTGGCAAGTCCTAGAAGAAGAAGAAATGTATTTTATGTATGATTAGTAAATTCTGTGGAGACATATTATTAATATTGCTTCAGGCAGATCTTATGAAAGTGCTGCTGCAGATAAATAGAGATGCCTTTTTTATTTTTTTAATGGAAAAACTGTTCATCCATGACATGTGAACAGGCCCTGTGACCACCACCCAGTGAGAGAGGAACACAGAACTTCTCCCCAGACTTTTAGTTCACTAGCTGCACCTCAACAGCCTCTAAAATAGTTAAAGGTTTTTGACCTCTTTATGAAAGACCTAGTCAACCAGACAGTGTTCTCTTAGATGCCATCTGCATAAAACATCCTCATGCATTTCATGCCAGTGAAGCTGCCATCCAGGTCTCCAAGCCATCTGAGACCCCCTCTGGGGTGAGGCACATCTCAAAAACCTAAAAGGAAGGTTTTCCTCTGACACAGAGGAAAGCTATTTCTTGTGGTCCTCTAATCGAATGGGAAATACCTAAGGAGAGGGACTGGATTTTGAGACTAAACATAGCAGCACCCTAGAGAAACATGGATTGCTGGACACAGTAGCTTGGCCATGTAGTATATGTCCTGTTACACAGAAAAATGCACTGCTCTTTCTGGATCTGTGTGTGAAATATTAAAAGGTGATGTGAACCAGAAAGTGTGACCATGCCCCATGTCCCCTCGCAGAACCTGTGCTCTTGCAGGGAATCAGGAGAAAATAACAAGTACTCAGGGTGCTGCCTCCAACCCCCAGCAAGGGTAAAGGAGTGCAATGCTGACCACTAAATGAGATAAGACTGAAAGATACTAATTAAACCAGGAGCTGATTACAAGCAAGCCCTCTGGCTTATTCTGGCCTTGAGCACAGCATGCTGGGGCAAAGTAGCCACCCTTCTCTCAGGACTGGGAGAGGCAGGGAAAGATGGAAGTCGTGGTACTGCATGGTGGAAGCACAGGTAGGAGTGAGTGCTTGAGACTGAGTCTGCCACAGGATGTCACAGCGATGTGCACAGATGCATCTGAGGGAACATTTATCTGGCAGCTTTGGATTCAACTTGTGGAGGCACTTCTGAATGCAAAGTTCAGGTAGCTCAGCAGACAGTGTTTCCCACTCCTCTCGGACAGGAGCCGAAGTGTGTGCGTTTGTGTCCCTGGCTTTCTGGTGTTGTCTGTCTGCGCACTGCAATTTTGTATATATTAATGCTTAGCAGCTTACATAAATAAACTTGCTGCTGATGCACAAACAGTAGTGGGCTCCAGCATTTCTGACTCTGGCTGCTCTGCTAACAGGAATAGAAAACAGTTTTAAAGTCCTTCTGACTTTGAACACTGCAGTGTGAACCCATCTTTTCTATTAAAAATAGCATTTCCTTACAGAGTCTCTTTTGGAGTGGCTCTGTATCTCTGCTTTCCTTTCCTCTTCTTTGCTTGAATTCTGTGCTTAAATAAAGCCTGGTTAATTAATCAGGCTTTTTTCTGCATGAATGATGAGGATTTCTGGCAAGTAATCTGATATTGCTATCTTCATGCTCTCCTTTGAAATTTAGGGAAAGCAAACTACTTGCAAATCACCCTCAGTGGTGCAAGACAGTGCTGCAGGATTTGAGCAGGGGAAATCATGTGTAAAATATTGTATAGGTGTTTTATTTGAACAAATATGATTATTTTTTTTAACTAAATAATTATGTGATTACTTGACCTAAACCAAATTGACTGGGCTTTCCTCCTTTATACACCCATGCACCATAAGATCAGCATATGGCGTTATACCTGACCACAACAATATGAAAAATTTCAACTGTGAAACTGAATTTTTACCTTTTCTTTTCTTTTCTTTCTTCCCTCCCCCACTTCGATGGCACACAGGGGCCCAAGGTAGACTGCTGCACAGTGCCATGACTTATTAGCTCAATGGCAGGTTTTTGGTGCCCAAAGGGTAGAGTATTATGCAGGCAAGCCCACAGAGGAGCCACTCATTGCTGGGGAAGCTGAACACAGGGATGGGTGACCCCACAACTGGGCAGGGCTAAGGCTGTGCACAGAGCTGCTGCCCTCTCTGACTTCTAGTTAACGACTGTGTGGGAATTGGAGCTTTGGCTACCCTACAATGCCAGATGGCTGGAACAGGGGGCCACCTCCTCTTGGGAGAACGTGATGGGGCATGGAGATGAACTCTTCATCAAGAAGCGACACAGTGGTATGTCGTGGATGGTGTCATCCAATCAAGGAGCCCACCCCCAGGAGGAGAAGAAAGGAGCCAGGAGATACCCAAATTATAGCTCCCATGAATTTACCTCATTAAATGTAAGGCTCATATACAGAAGAAACTTCACTTTGGACCTGAGCCTGATTTTGAATCATGCAGAGGTCACATGAGAGTTTTTACGGGGACTTTGCACTATTTCATTTTTGCTTATTACTTCTGGAGTGTCTTTTTGCAGGGTTGGTTGGAATTATTTTGTCCTGTATTTTGTGTCTGGAACTTTTGGGGCTCATTCCTTCTGAAAGCTCTGCCTAGGAAGATAAAGAAGGAGGATCATTTAGATATCTCAGTAACAAACTAGATCCCCTATCAGTATGACTTATTAGATAAGACCTCACTTTGGTGTTGGGAAGTGTGTGCTATATTCTCATCTCTGTACTGATGTATTAGGCAGCCTTGCTAATCATTTTGTCTCCTCCTGCCTCTTCTTTCTCGCTTGTAAATTGAGGCTGATGATGCTTTGCCTCCCCTTGTAACACACTTCAAAACCCGCAGCAGAAGATTGCTGTGGATGATCAAAGGGAAGTCTGATTGCACTGTTCAATACATCAAAATGTGTTTTATTACATGAGTTCTACTACTGGGAAGTTTGAATTTACATTTACATTTACAGGGGCATGAGTCTTACTGAAAGCTCACTGACGTCAAAGCAAGGCTTTACATTGATTTCAAAGGATATTAAATGAAGCTTTACATAAAGATGCATGCTGCATTTATTTATTTACTCTTTTTTTTGCTGACTGCTATATTTGCCATTTGCCCAAAATGACAGTTAATTCACTTGAACTATCAGAGGATATACAACAGATATGAAATATGGCAGTGGCTCTTCTGGTTTTGCAGCACGAACAGGGAGAGGGACTCTGCAGAAACTTGGAGAAGAGTTCTGCTTGTGGTCACCATTTGTAATATTGGACCTTAAGGTCTATTAAAAAATAATATAGCTTTTCCTCATCTCTAAAAATACTTCAGAAGTATGGCTGTAATTTTGGGACAGGAAGCCTGAGCTTCTCATGAGATTATCTTTCTTCAGAATATAAAAGTGTCTGTTGGGTTTTTCATGGCAAAACACTCCTAGTGATTGAATGGCTGGCATTCAACATGCTAAGAAGAAACAGCATATTTGGCACATAAAATACGTAGGTATATGCACTTTATTAAGAAGAAAACAATATGATGCATGATCTTGGATTAGTAGGGTAAGAAGAGATTTGTGGTCCTTTATACACCATCCCTTCCCATTTGTTTGCACTGTCCAAGGAGTCTTTTATGCAGCAGGCTGGGGATGTACATGAAACCTCTATCCTTCATGTTCAGATTGTCCGTATATGATCTACAGAAGCAGTGAGTCATATATGTATTAGTGACCCTACCCCCTCTTAAAAAGGCTTTCTTTAAAGTCACCGCTCTCTCTTCAACACAGGGAAATAAAGCAGTTAGAGTCTTGTTTTCTAGATTACTTTTCCTGACAGCCAAGCCTTGATTTTTAAGATCTCTAATTATTACTTTAGAGGCAAGTAATAATCCTAACATTAATTTTTTTTTTTTACTGATTACAGTTATACAGTAGCTTTAGTCTCTTATTTTCTGCAGCAACTTGAAGATAAGTGCTCAGCTGAGTTTTTTCAGCAGGGAATCAGGCTCAAAGAGGTGCAAACTGTGGCTAGGACAAAGGGCTGCCATGGACAAAGAGGTATGGATAAGTGTGCCATGGACAAATCCGTAACAGTGGAATGACAACATTGTCTTGGCAATACCTTTGGGGTACTTCTGGAGGATAGATGCTCACCTATTCATTTCCTTTCGGTGTTTTCTGGTTCTCTAACCTGTATATGGGCACTGCCAGGCTGGAGTTGCTAAGTTATCCTCATTTCAGTATGTCTCTCTCAGAGCTGGTCCTTCTGCAGTGGACTGGTAATGACCCCTTTTCCTTCTTCAAGGTTGTTTATTCACCCACTCCTTAGAATAACCACAGTTATGGACCGTAACAATCATATATAAGGTTTGACAAACATCTGCAGAGAGCACTTTCTCAAGCTCCAAAGTCAAATTGCCCTTTTGATCATCACACTGGGAGATAGGATAGATTAGAGACAATAATAAAGGTATTTGTCAGCTTAAGTCCCTTCAGAAGTCAGACTATAGTCTTTTGGGCCGTCCCAGAACTTTTTTCTTTACCTCATGCTTGTATTTCAGAAAATGGCATCATCTTTCCTTCTATCTCTCTGCTAGACATTTTACCTTTGATTTTTATTGCTAGTCTAGTGTTTGAATAGGACAAACCTTTTCATGAAAATTCATCTTCCTATGGTCTTTATCATGACCTGCTTTGCTGTTGGTGTTTTAAAGCGACTGCTGTTTCCAAGCTGTTTCCATTTGAATATTTCATGCTTAATTTTGAATGATTTACACTACAGTCAATACAGAGAAAGAGTTCTGCAATAACTTCTCTATGAGAGTCCCTGAGTTGTACCTAGCATTGTACAGACATTTAGGGGAAAACTAGCAGTGTTTTGTACTTAGATCAATCCCAGCAAGCCTGGGCTTGCCTTTAGCTTTCAGAAATGCCCTGTGTTTTGGGTCTCAGATGAGCTCTAGGGGTCCCTTTCAGGTACCTAAGAAAAGAAAGTATCAAATCTTGCGGATTTATTGCAGAACCAGAACCTGAGTTTGGGAAACCAGCACAACAAAACCAGTTTGGGCTTTGGCATGCTGGGTTCCCTGTGGAGGATAGGAAATATGCCAGAATAATCTGCAACCTGGCTAGGGGACAGAAAGAAGGAAGTTTTATTGCCAGTGTTTCCCTGAAGTTATAATTTCCGCTGGATTGTAAATTAAATGCAACCAGGATACAACAAGCAGATTAACGTATAGCCTAGCTTTCAGGTACATGGCTGCTTGTTCCTGTGCTCCTCAGTCACCAAAAGATCTTTGTCCTTAAAAAGCACTTTCCTGGGAAATTGCACAAGCAATGTCGGCTGTCTCCACCTTTATGGGTTGTCCATCAACACAGAGCAAAGCGGGAGGTTTTCAGAGCTCAAAATGGGTTTACCAGCTTAGGTGCTCTATTACAACCTTATAGGGAGCAATGGGGTTGTGGGCAGTAGCCATTTCATCAGCTAAAACCTGCAAGAGCAGGAGAGCTGGATAGCAATACTGCCACAAGCACCCAGCTTCACAGCATGGTGGTGTGGGGAAGCAGGACAGGACAGCTGAGAGGGTGCTGAGTTAGCATCAGAGTTATCTCTGCCGAAATTTATGGCACAGTCCAGCTGCTGGCTGTGGACCAAAGTCTCACTGGTGAGGAGCCTTAGACACACAGCTGCCCCTTGTCTTCAGAGGGAGCAGCCCATCGTGCTTTCAAAAGCATATCTCTCAAAACATATCAAAAATGTGTAGAAAGGCCATTTTTATGAAGTATGTTAGTTCACCTTTTTCCTTGCCCTTTTCAGATATTGTTGCTGAGGTGGAGCTGATCCAAGTATTGAATTCTAATTGTCTGCTGCTTCCAAAAAACTACTTTCAGCAATCAGCATAATAGGTGTACAAAGTTACATCCATATGGAACTACTGTGGGGTCATGGGATAGCACAGAAGCATCAAAATGGATTAAAAGTATAGATTTTGGGCAATACATACATTGAGTTCCATTTTTAAATTTCAGAGCTGCAAGCAGATTTGTTTGGAGAACACATAGGGATGTAAGTGATTAATTCCCGTGTTGCAAAGACCATAACAATTCCCCAGAATTAACTATAACAAAAAGTCCACTTTAAAGTTATGTGGAGCATAGCTTTCAGATAATTATTTTTTTTATCTTGCTTTAAGATTCCTGGTCAGGGAAGATCCATCACAAGGTATGGGATATGTGGTCCCAATGATCAGTTATTCCACTCTTGCTTTGTACTTTATTTCTAGGATGAATTTGCCTAGCTTCATTTTCCATCAGTTGATTCCAGTTATATTCTTGGTTGCTGAATGTAAAAGCTGTTAGTTGTGGAAGTTGGTGATTAAACTGCGATGAAAACAGTTGTAATGTTCTTTTCCATAAATTAAATAGACTGAATCTTGTACATCCTTCATTCTTTAACTATTTACATTATTCACTGATTCCTTTACAGTTTTTCAGCTGCTTTCTAGGCATGTGGATGCCAGAATAGAGCACAGTAGTAGTTGCAACAGAGCCAAATGTAAGGTTGTTTGGCTTCTTGATATTCCCCTGTTTGCACGCTCTAAATATACTGATCACAGTAAGTCATGGTGGATGGATAATTGCCATGAACAGAAGCCTTTTTTATAAGTTGCTGGTTCCCCTGGTGACCATGGCCTGGGTTCCTCCCTCATGGGTACAGAGCCACAAAATTGACTCTCCTGGAGCAGGAACAGTTTTCTTGTTCTCAGCTCACCAGCAATTCAGACCACCAAGTATTAATGCCTGTCCTCCTTAATTACTAGTCGTTAGATCTCTCTGTCACTTGTAACCCTGGATCAAAAGTGATTTTGCTTGTGTTGCAATGTCACTGATAAAAAGTAGTAAATAAGACTGGGTGAGGACTGGTTCCTACAGAAAACCATAAAACCCCATCTGTGTTTGGAAATTACCTTTTATTTATTACTGCAGCTGAATATCTGGCTGCTGTCCAGTTCGAGGCCTGCTTGGTGTGTGCTGCATGGTTCTGTACCGTTGTTGTTCTTCAGTCCAGAAGGCAAGCTGTTGCAGGAGGCTAAAAACTGTATTATCTCAGACATGAAATCCTACACCAGCCATCCTCTCATCTTGGCCAAAATTTGGCCTCTCTAGTATAATATATGTGTGCTTATACTCTCCTGAAGCTTCCCCAACGTACAAAGGTTTAAAGATTCGGCTTCAGTGATCTAAACAATCGTTTGGATGACTCTTTTTAAAGCCTGAGTTCACATTAGCTTTTATTAAACCTTCTTCCATTATTTTTATAACACAGGGTGTTTCATCACCATATGATACAAGCTGATGCTCTTTTGCCTATTCCTGTAGCACAGAAACATGTATTGACTGCTACTATATTTTCTGCATTCCTACTGATAACTCCACTGTTTCTGTATCGTTTGGGTTTTTTTAGCATCCTCAAAAAAACCCCAATCCTCTTTATTTAGTGTTAAATTCATTTTCTTAAATTATTCTTAAGTTTGTTTTATTAGTTAACAACTTCCTCACTTGGCTACGTGTTATAGCCTGAGTTTTTGATGTTATTTCAGGGCTGCTGTTGCTCACTTCTCCTCCTTAAACAAAGGGCTTTTAAAATTATTATATGCTTTTTTTTTCTTTTTTTGAATGTGAAATCTTCATTTCTAGGTTGTTTAATAAAATGCTCTTAAATAATGGTAACTCATGTCTTTATGTCCTTTTTCAATCTCACTGTCAAATACTTGTAGCTGTTTGAAATGTCAGGAGGTAGAGTCAGATCAGTGTTTTGGGCTGTGCATTTGAGATACTCGAAATGAATAGCCAAAGCACTCACGTGTGCCAAAGTGTAACCACTTGGTTTCTGTTTTGGTTTTGTGTTTCCTTGTTATCTGCCAGATCAAGTCAAGATACAGCCCTTTTGAGTCGGGAATGGTTGAAATTGTTGGTAATAATTTAGAAAATATGGGCATGTTTTAGTTCTGGCAGTTTGACACCTCTGGAACAAGATCCTTGCACTGAAATCCTGGTTGTAATTCTCAATGAGAAGGATCTATTAGGAGAGGGATGCTTCAGGAGCTCATCGCCTTGTTCACTCACATGACTTGGAGGTCTGTAGGAGATAATGACTCATTAATCTGTCCTGTATTTTTTTCAGAGCATTGACTCATATATTTGTATTTGTTGCTGGGATGTCAGTGACAACATAGCGACGTATTTGACAGAAAAAGCTACTTCTTCCAATTAAAACCTCTCAGTATACACAGTTGTAGCCAAGAACAGATTTTGCTGTTTCCCCAGGCTGTCTCAATCTATTTTCCATCTTTCTTTATTCCTTATTTTCTCTCTAATAACCTGTCTCTGTCTCGTAATGTTTACATGCTGCTCCCAATAACATCTAGCCTTACTTACAGTGCACTGAAAGATCATAATAGTGTCCAAAGTGCATGACGCAGTCATCCTAGCTTTGATATTACTTTATTTTTAGTTGTCCTCTCTACTCAGAGAAGCACGACATTTTCTGTCAGCTCTTTCTACCAAATTTCTAGCACTGTAGCCTGAGGCCCTAATGATTACAAATCTGTATTTTTGAGGCTTATCTGCTTAAGATTTCCCTGAGATGTTAGCAGCAATCACTCCTGAAAGACATGGGTTTTTGCACTAAATATTTTAGCTGCAGATTAAGACAATAATTTTTACATCTTTTTCAAGATGTGTGAGATGAGGTTGCCTTAAAAGCCACAGGGCAAATAGTAATGGAAGAAATGTTTACTTCTTGCTTTCTTTCTGGTATTAGCTCCAGTTAACAGCTCACTAGCTCCCATTGGATACTTTTCTCTGCACTTCAGGGCTTTTGAGAGAGAAATGTCACCAACAGGGAAATCATGTCACCAACTTTAGACAGAAGATGAGGGGCAGAACTGGAAATAGGGCAAGTTTTCTAATCACAGTGTCTAATATGCTGCTTGATGCCTTACATTGTTTTAGCAAGCTTAAAAGGTATTTTTCTAACCTAATGTAGGCCCAACAGATTCAGCATCTTCAGTTGCTTGTTGCGCTACTGAGGAAGTTTCTCCAGCGAGCTACAGGGAGGGAAAGGAGTAGGCACTGCAGGCTGTGCATGGCTGCTGCAAGGCAATGCTGCCAGCTGCGGGGAAAGTTGGGATGCAAAACTTCGTCTGCCTCATCCTAACTTTTCCAAAAATTGTTTTGTATGATATTTCCCCAATTCTCAGCCCCAGGTCACCAGTGGTTTTATTGTACGTGCAGGAATTGTATGAGGAGCTGAGGCCATTGAAGGACAACATTTATCACGGGATACTGCAGGTGCAGTGGAAAGGGCTGGGGTTTGTTTGCGTATTCTTATATTCTGTATGAAACCTAATCTAAAGCGCTTCAGAAACAACTGGAACTGCCAGGAGGTTTCTTTGAAAACTTTCATGACATCATGTGTTTTTTATAGATAAAACACCTTCCGACTTTATTGGAAATCAGAAGTCCTAATGATTATGCCATGACCTCTGAATTCCCAGGGGGTATTTTTAGGCCTGCCCCTAACACTGTAAGCTCCAGCCTGTCAGCTCTCCAGATTTCATTTAAGCTTTTCTGTCTGTGTGTTGGCTTCACAAGCCTGGTGAGGTACTTGGCTTGATGTACCCAGCTCCAGGGCTGGCTGGCCAAATATGCCCACAGCATGGTTCCTCCAGACACCCTCACTGCATGCAATGCTAAGCTATCCTCCACCTCCTTTTACACAGCCTGTTAGACACAGCCAAAGCTGGTACGCAAAACAAAATACTCAATAAAAGTGTTCTGACCTTCACTAGGCACCTCACCTCCAGCCTAAGGGCAGGAGATGTGTGGTAGGGGCTTTGGACAATCAGTATTTTGGGGCAAGAATATAAAGGTACAGACTATAGCCAGGAAGATAAAGATGTATGGATTACAGCATAATGTGACCGAATCCCACCTTAGACCTTCCAGTAATATGTCAGTATAAATGTCTGCTTCCCAGCAGAGAACTTGCTTTGAGGGATGCATAACTCATGTGGTTAGGAAGGTGTTAAAACCTCAGCCAAAATACAAAGTTGTATTACATAAGGTTTGGAAAACTGCAGATTGCCTTTCTTCAGCTAATCTGTCATAGCCATCTGCTGGCTTGCTGTTGTCTCACAGCAAATACAACCTTGTTTAAAGTAGTTTAGTGGGGTTTCTTGGTTGTGGGGTTTGGGTTTTTTTAATGGTGGGCTAAACTAGTTCAGTCACTGTGTGCTGTTTAAGGTGACAGTCTGTCCAAGGAAAGTTACTGCCAATCAGTTAGCGTGTTGTACTGCACTGTGTTGGAGACCACAGGCTGCTGAGATCAGGCTCATGAAGCATAAAATAAACCCTACTTTAGCAGATTATGAACACTGAAATGTGGCAATACTGATTTAAAACAACATTGTATTTTTTGTTATTCTGGCAAAAAGAAAGAATCCAGTGGATGTAATTGTTGCCCAATCTCTAATGACTCCTCATGTGAAAACAAACCAGTGGATTACGGTAGGTGGCTTCCCAGCCAATGAACCCCACCAGGGACAGAGGATGGGGTTTGCTCTTCCAGCCCAGCCGTCACAGAAGGGGTGACAAGCATGCTTCTCCCAGGAGTATTTGAAGGGGCTGCTGAGCTGTCGTTCAAGAGCAGTGATTCATGGGATGTGTGCCCTGAACATGGGGTGTGGGTATTTCTGGTATAAACATCGTTAAAACTACATGGAGAAATCACTTTTTTTCTCTTTTTTTTTTAAATTTAATCACTTTTGAGTAGGAGTCAGAATCATGTGAGCAGGCAGATGAGATAAGGAGAGGATTGAGTAAATAGATCAAACTCCTTCATTTTCTGTTCACATTGCTCTTGGGACCATCTCATTGCATGGTTTTATGCAGATAAATAATACAAGCTTTGGCATTGCACACAGGCTGAACTATGAACATAACACTCCCTGGAAGTGGAGAATTTTTTACAAAATCATTTTCCCCCACCTGTATGCCTTCAATTCTGTTTGTGTGCTATCAAGTTTCCTTGATTGGGTGTGCATCTTGCCAGCTCGCTTTCTTTGCTGGCACTTGGAGGGAAGCTGCTGCTGCCCAGTCCACAGAACTAGTTATTTGTCAGCCAGCAAGCCAGCTGCAGCAAGAAACTTCATAAATGTCATTAATTTGGAGGCCTGCTCTGCAGCTACAAGTCGCTTCAGTTATGTAGGTCCTGCACCTATTTATAACTTAGCAATCTGTCGCTGGAGGCTTTGTGCAATTCTTTGCTACATGCCATACGGGTTGTAATGTAATAGCTGATATATTATAAGATTTCCTCTACCACTTTTTAGAAGCAGCAGGTGCAGTGTCAGCAGACAGCTCTGATAACAAAACACAGGTAAGGTGGGAGCTGCTCCATGTAATGCTCCCTCCTGGGAGCCAGCTGGCTCTGCCACATCATCTCATGTTAAGAGGACAGTGCTTTGTTACCTGCTCCTCTGTGTCAGTGAGATCTTGGGTGGAACTGAATATAATATATTAAATATATTGATGGAGAGCTGTCACTTTGGCAGTAATGAACAGTTGCAGTGCTCCCTTACAGTCTTTCCAGGCAAAACCTGGGGAGGAGATATAATGTCAGTGCCTGTTTCCTATCCGGAGCATGGCAGTGTTGGGTGCTGTGTAGATGAACCTCCCTTTCCAAGAAATTCCAAAGTCTAAGATGAAATGGCCCAAGACATGTAGAAGACAATAAGGAAATAACAAAATGGTGCTAGTCAGCATCTCAGACAGAGGACTAAAGGCATTTGGCAACCTAAAAGTTGTCAGGTTGCTGGGGTAGCTTGGCTAGAGAGCACTGCAATGGAGACACTTTGTAGATGCTTATAGGAGTTTCTCAAAAGAAAAAAAAAATGTTTTCTACAACACTCTGGACTACAGGGAGAATGCTAGGGGCTTTGGAAGTCAAACCTCCAAATCAGTCTTGGAAAAAGAAAATGTGGACTGTTTGTTTATGGAGGTTCTTACTTGTGTGTTCTGCCAAATCCACAGACAGGTGAGACTGGGTGCTTGGAGAAATAAGGTCTTTTGTTTCTGCCTGCAGAAGAAACAGAGTGGAGGGAGAAAGAAAAGTATGTGATCTGGTTGCTTAAGGGAAATTCTCTATTGTCTATAGTAATATGTTCCTTTTAATCCTCAACTGCTTCTTTTATACTGTGTCTGTGCATTCAGAGCTGAACGAACACCTGATGTGTGTACTTGCACAGTCCAGCCAGATGCTTTCACAGCTGCTTAATAGTAACAGAGATGGTTAAAAGTAATTAGTGGGAAAGACAATATTTCATTTGTTTCTTGGGTGAAATATGCCATTTAACCGGGTTAGAAAATGTTCAACTTTTGTGTGGGGATATATTCCCCAAATGCTAAGCATTCACCCAGCATGTGCTTCACATCAATTGGTATATGCAGTGCACAGCACTGTGCTCTGAGTGATGCTAATTATGCTCGTCAGAGCTTTGCACAGCTCCTGCGGGCTCATTCTGCAGCTGTTGCAGTCGGTGGGAGCACTGGCTGGTGCTGCTAAAATGAGAAACCCTCTGGTCTGGGGAACGGCTGAGTTCAGATCCACCTCTCATGTTGAAGGTAGACCCCAGCACGCCTGGCCATGTGCAGGGCCCTAGGAAAGGGAATACATTGTACCTGTTATTGGTAGTGACTCGAAGAGATGCCAGCTTACAAGTTATCCTCTATGTGAAATTTTGAGGAGAAAGGGAAGGCTATTTCATGCAGTGCTGGCTGAGGGACAGCTGCAGCTGCCTGTGCCTGCCATATTACCCAAGAAAGGGTTCTCAGAAAAAGCACCCCAAAGCAACACTATTTGATTTATTTTTTATAAGCCAAAGATATAGTCTGAGTGTAAATTTAAAGGAAGGCAAAGCCTTCCTCTAGGAAGACTGGTGGAAGTGGTCTGGGGCAAAGACCTGGTGGGGAAGGCACTGAGACTGGGATGCAGTGGGGGAAGGAGGACAATGGCAAAGGAGGGGTGAACTTGGATGAAAGTGAAGGGCTTGGAAGGGAGCTTGAGACTGAAAAAAGAGTCAAGATAAGTGAGGAATCAGCAAGTGAGAGGCAGAGCATAAAAAAAACTGCTGGAAAGAACAGGGCAGAAGGACCTGAGCACTGAAGCATGTCCTCCACAGGGTCTAAAATGGGGCTGAGCTTTTGTCCTCTTCTGCCAGAAAGCAGCTGCAGAAACTGCAGAACCTATTGGGAAGACAGAGGCCTCAGCATCCTCTAGTAGCTGAATCTCACAGCGTGACCCACTGGTGCTCCTCTGCAGCTGGAGGGCAGAGATCTCCTCTGGTGCCTGCATCCTCACTGAACAGAACTGCTGCAGGACACCACAGGCGAACAGTCACAGTGTTTGGTAGCTGAGATATAGGGCATGCAGTGTGTGGGAGAAGAAGGTTTGCCTCAATAGTGCCTTACTGAACAAAACAGAGGCTAGGAAAAAAGTAGCATGGTATACTATGATTAAAGATTCTGTTATAGTAGAAAAGGTTACTTTAATTTCTCCCCCCAAACAACTTTCTGAGTGCTTGATTCCTTTTAGACCCAGTGCCTTTTGGTAGATATTTGGGGATATAATATAGCTGTGAAATGCTATACAGCAGAAGAGGACAATAACATTTGTCCACCTTGTAAAGTATTTATGGGATTGGCAAAAAGATCTCCAATTGGTAATCCTATGTCTTGGCCTTTGAATCCCCTGGTGTTTATTTTCTAGCATGATGCAATTCCATTTCAAAAACGGTTTCCAGCACCAGGGAAACTGAGTCTTTAAACTGGGCAGACAGTTTTTGCCCCTCTCTCCCATGACATGTCTTCCAAGTGACTTTTTTTTAGTTTGGCCTTTCAAAACAGACAGAGGAATGGGTGAAACTGTAATGTTTCTCGGGTGTTCCATGTCATAAAAGGGCAATAATTCACAGGGTCCTGCCTGGTGCTACAATGACATGAATTCCTGCTGCCTGCAAATCATGTCTGGGGATGATGTAGCCATTGCAGTGCTGGATGCTATGGAAAGGGGGCAGGGGCAAAAGCTTTAATGAGCTCCGACACTGGTTTTATGCTCACCTTTAGCATTCTTGTCTTTTTCCTGGTCTGCTGGCACCTGAACATTTTGTCCTTTAGAAAATGGGGAAAAGCTGTCCTTGGGGATGAATGCCAAGGTATGAATGTGGAGGAAGGATGTGGTTTGCTGTGTACAGATGCTGACTGTGAATTTGCAGTGGGGATTTTGATGAAGACTGTCTACCTGGTGCAAAGGAGAGGTGGTTTGATCCCGCACACATGCTTGCTGTATTTAATCAGCATTACAGAGAGATCGAACCAAGATCCCTATGGGATGCTGCTCAGCCAAGCATCCACACACAGTGGCATGTCCATGGTGAGGTTATTCTGCAGGCAGGAACAGTGGAAACAATTCCCTGTAATCCCACCTCTGCCCACACTTCCACCCACAGGCCTGACACAAGAAACCTTCTCAGCTATCCAAACAATCACCATGGCTAAAATGGGCTGCATTTTTTCCAAAACCTGGATGAAACACCCTTATTTTTACATGGGGTTGTTTTCCATGAAGATCATCATGTAATCCCACAGCTGTTAAATTCCCTACCAGGGGAGCAGCCACGCACATTATCTCCCAGGCTACAGGGTCCTCTGCGTGCTATTTTCTATAACCTGTCATCTGGGGGGAAACAAAGGTTCAACAGCGACAACCAGGAAAAGGACTAAGCGGTTAGAGGCAAATCTTGCTGTCCCTCAGCCGGATCCACTGACTACCAGACAGCAGCACCAAACACATGATGCAATGATTTATGCTGCAGGTTAGAGTTATGATGTTCAGCTGTTTCTATACCCAGGATAGAGCAATATTAAAGAACTGCATATAAATGAACAGGCATTAAGTCTGTGTATTTTTACAAAACCTATCCTGAAATCCTGGGCAATGCAACAAAACTAATCTTCCATAGGCACTTCCTGGTGTCCTCTCTGTACTGGCTTCTAAGCCTGTTAATTGTAATAGGAATTATCAGTTTGGATAAAAATCCTATAGGTAGGTTTAGTGCTGCCCTGTAATTCCTGAACACAAAAATAAGGGGGGTACTATATAAAACTAGATAGGTGCTTGGTCTGATCCAGGATGGCTGCTCTTACTGTCATTCTCTGCCTCAGTTTCTTCCCCTGGGAGGAAACTCTGCAGCTGAGGACACGGCTCTGGCCACCCCATGCATTGCAGGAGGCTCCTGGGATGTGGTAACCCATGCCTGTGCTCCTTGTCCCAGGTCTAGGCTTGTCCCAAGACCTGTTTGTCCTCCATCCTTCAGTGTGTCAGAATTCTGTTGGGAAATGCACTGGGGCTCACCAAAGGTCTTCAGAAAGACCTGTAATGGCCTGGGCACACCTGGAGTCCCTGCCTGCCCAAGGAAGTAAGGATCACGCTAAATCCGGTCCAGTCAGTGCTCCTGTTATCCCATAACATAGAATGACAGCTTTCCTGGTCTCTGAGAAGCCCCTAGGCACATTTACTCATCTGTGACGATGCAAGCAGTGACACTTCTCTGGGAGATGCTTTAGCTCTTCATAAAAACATGAGATTTGGGTTTCCAGTTCTTCCAGGCCGACAGATAATTCTGCAGCAATGGTTTGTGGTACCTACAAGGAGCTATAAAGGACTTACATTTTCCCTTCTCCAAAAGCAACAACACAGATAAGGTTGTAATTAGTGATATTTTCTGTAGTCATTCAGTGGCCATACCTTAGTAGGAGTCATGAGCAGGAGACACATACAGAGGACACAGATTATCCATATTGAAAACGTTTTGCTTTCTGGGGATTTAGTTTCAGTGAAAGACATATAGTTTCATTTAAAATGCAACCGTGCCATGGGGTAGGCATGAATTTTGTCTCAAACCTCACTATTCCAGTTAATACTCAAAGCAGGCTGACTTGCCCATTCTCAATAGGGTGTAGAGTCTCCATGTATGTCCAGTGCTCAGGTGACTTCTGTTTCCTCTTTTTATCCTAGGAAGATGTGATGGTATCAAGTCCTGTTACATAGCTCAGCAAATGCTTTGCTATGATCTCAAACTA
>JAAGNO010003489.1:125469-155688 GCA_033439905.1 Ceryle rudis | reverse complement strand
CTCAAGGCAGGTCTCCTGGCATCAGTTCTCTTCTGGATGTGTATGACCTACTGATTTGGATTCAGTACTTCAAGGAGGGGGGAATAAATCAAAGCATTTAAACTTAAAAGTAAGAAAAAAATGTCCTTAACAAGAAGGGAAAAGAGGTTTTCTGATGGCCAGCCCTTCCCAAGCAGCTGAGTGAGCCTGTGTAGCCTGACACAAGATATTGCATTCAAACCAGGAGTCAGAAGAGCTCCTCTCCACCCCAAAGTGTGTAAAGTCTTCCCACCAGAGCTGCAGTTCACATATTTATGGGTCATGGGTATGTTTTATGGGGCAGCATTCACAGATTGCACTGTCCTTCATTTAGTGGCCTCAGAAGGGTGGAAGGCAGCAGTGTTACTGTGGTGGCTGCAGGATGAGGGACATATCTCACTGTGGGAGGAATTTGGGGCTGCTGCTTCTTTTCCTGGCTATGGAGGCGATGACTGTGTCAGATGTGCCAGAAGCTGGGTTCAGAGTAGACATCTGTTCCCAGCACCCGGTATTTTTCCTTGCAAGGGCATAACTCACTCCTGGAGGCACCTCTTTGTCTCAAAGCAAACTCAGCTGTTTGCTTACAGGTATGATGCAATTGAAAGACCCTTCTCAGTATTCTGTATGACCTGCTGGCATATGTCTAGCCTAATATACAAATCTTGAGGCAAAACATAAAGGGAGGAGCACAGATCCTCTCTGAATTATACAAATAACAATGGATGGCTACATTGCACCAATCTTCCTTGAAGGGAAAGTCAAATTTGTTCCTTTCACTCAGCTGTGATGAGTGCCCCCCCCTCCACCTCTTGAGTGAATTTTCATAACAACTGCACTTTCTGTAAAAAAAGTAACCTTCCCTTAGGCTTGTTTGGTTTGTTGTTGTTTTTCTTTTCTCTTTTCTTTTCTTTTCTTTTCTTTTCTTTTCTTTTCTTTTCTTTTCTTTTCTTTTCTTTTCTTTTCTTTTTTCTTTCTTGTTTTTTTAAATGCTTTTAATTAAAAATGAAAGGTTTATGGCTGGTCAGTCCTCACTAGCTGTTCAAAGACTATCCAAAGTCAGTCCTAGTTCTTCCAAGCCATACTGCTCTAGCCTTTCCCACCACATTTCCTTGGTTAAAATACAGACCTCAGTGTTTTCCTTCATCTGTCCTTCTGGTGCTGGGAGGGTTGGCAAGGTAGCAGTCACTCCTTCCCTAGACAGTGCACTTGGAGTTGGGAGGGATCAGCATTCAGAGCCTGAATTAAAAGAATGCTTGTCCAAATACTACCAAAGACATGACCTTCAACAACGCATCAAACTTCATCAGAAATGCAGGTCTGACAATGTGTCAAAGTACAGTAGCATAAATAAGATGTTGGCCATAGATCTCCTGTTGACAGATGTAAGTATAAGTATAAAGTGTGCTTTCTAAAAATAGTGTACATGCAGAAAGTGATGGAAGTGTTGGCTATTGGAGAGGTTTATAAGTAGGTCATAGATGACCAAAAGAGTAAAATTGCAAGATCAACAGCATTCATTGTGAAAGTCCAACATTTCAGAACACCTGTACACTCAGGATCAGCTAGGAGTGAGGTGGTACCTGTATGTGACAGACCTTTCTGCAAGGGCATTATATGGGATGGAAAGTCAAAATGGGGTTACAAGTGAAATGTGTGTAGGTTATCTGTCTAATGAAGATGAGGTACTGTCATTTTTTCCCCATTTCATTCCCTATAATGGGGGAAGAGTTTTCCCAAGACTTCCTGCTTTCTTTTCTACCTTCTGCTGTTTTGGGATAGTTCTCCATTTGCTACTGATTGTGTAGTGCTGTAGATGTGTTTACCTCGTGATTGGTCTGATGGAAGACATGACAGTGGCACATCTTGTCACATCTGCCGCCATTTGTCAAAGTGTACATGTCCTCTTTATAGCCACATTGTGCTGCCTTTGATCACTAGTTCTTCCCTATTCCCCTTGGGTTTGGTGATAGTACTGTCAAAGTGAGGCACTAATCAGGCTTGGCCAAAGTGATAAGACCTGGCCGTCAATGAATAGTCTTATCTATGCCAGCATGGGGGTCTGCCCTCATTGCAGAATTGGCAGACAGAGTTCCTGATACAACAAACATTCACAAGACAGATAGCATGAGTGTGCCTTACACAGCTGGAGCGTTTGGAGGATTTGGCCTTGGTTAAACCAAACCTCTCAGTTAAAAGAAGCACAGAGTGAAAATGAAAGCCAAAGCAGGCTAAGAACTGAACAGAGGCTGCTTGTATTTCATGTGTGTTTTTACTTTACACTAGAATATATGAGAGATATGAGTTCACCCTTCAAAATGTTCTCCAATAATCCTTCCATGGTCCCAAATGATCTTTACATATTTAATACTTGAAAAATGCACTTGACTATATTCTGTCTTGTACTTTTCTGGGGTACTTACTGAACTGATATATAACACATGGACTAACCACTAGAAGGAGTGAACTTGTTCCAGGGGGTAATTATTATTGCTGTCGCCCATTATTTTAACCATAAGAAATTGGATTTTCCCCCCATTTTTCACCACTCATTATACCTTCCACCAGTATTGAGACATTGTCAGTAGATAGTCTGTAGACAGGGTTCTTCCGTTCCCTCTCATACCTCCAGTGAGACCTTCAATCAGTGAGAAACTCTAACCAGACAAATCCCTACCTGTTTGTATTGCTTTTTTTCATAGATCGAGAGTTACAGCATTTGCCTCAGCGAGAAGGGGCTAAGGTATTCATTGAAATAGGAAATACTGCATTATTTAAACTAATAAGAGTTAGCAGAAAATAGGATCTACTTTTTTGGTCCTGAAAGTGCTTTAAGACCATTCTCCTAATATCAATGTTGTACAGAAAGAAAACATGAATTGAGGTTTCTTTTATGGTCTTTTAGGGATTTCTAGACCAAATATAGTTACTTGACAGGTAGACAAATAGGTTTTCTTTTTTTGTAATCGCCATCTCTTAAAACACAATGTGATCAACTACAGTTACTGAGGACTGAGTAAGAATAGACAGTGAGTTGCTTTCTCTAGGACACAGAAGCCCTTAGATTAACTCTTTTGGTGCCTTTCTGCCATGCATTTGCTCAAAGTAAATGATTGCAATGTAGCAAAAGATTGTGGGGCTGAACCTTGGGGATCATGCATGGGCTGGTGGTCATAGTCTGACAGACACTTGCCTCCAGTCCCCCCACATCTCACTCTGCCAGTGGGTCTGCAGCCACTGTGCTTATACACACAAAGGTGATGAACTTGGAATTATTCATTCTTCTAATGATTAATTCTGCCTGTCTCTGAAGTTCTTTCTGTATATGAGAAAAATGCAGCCAATTTGGGTATAGAAGTGTGTATGTATGCCTGTAGATGTCTAGCTATCTGCATATATTATGCACGTAAGATCTGAGTGTTTTGTTTTCATTGCATCCCAGACAACTATAATATGAACAGACCAATGTTTGGCTCCATAGCAATGTCCTTTTAAATAATGCCCAGTCTGTTTTCCTCACGGATGATCTATCAAAGGCAGAATCCTGCTCACACTCTATGCTCCCATGGCTCTTGAAGCAGTTCTTCCAGAGTTCCACCTTCATTATTGTGTGAGTAGTCACTCATGAGTAAGGGAAGATAAGCCATCAAGCATTATCATCCTTTTTTTTCATTAGCAGAAATTTGCCATTTCTGTGCATATCTTAGGTCACAACCCGTTCTTCTGTTTCAGGTTGCCAAAATTAACAAATGACTGCCTGGGTTGTTGCCACATGTTACTACTGAGAAACCTGGATGGCTGATTTTTCTCCATGGACCAGCCAAACTGCCATAAGACAAGCTGTTTTCTCTACAACACCATTTGTAGTCTTCTGCAGGCTTAAAGGATGTTCCAGGGCATTACTTGGCTGACTTGGCAGCAATGCACTGTTGGGGTTACTGAGAAAAAAGAATACGAGGAAGTGTAAGTAACTGCTGAACTGAGGAAAAAATAGAGTGACGTTTTTCACCAATCTGCAGAGAGCAAAGGTATTAGGGAAGATCCTGCCAGTGGAGTTTTTTTTCTGTTTGCAGTTGTGAGACAACAACCTCAGTCATAGTAACTTTAACTACTACCATAGTCCCTCCTCAAAAATTGAATAAGTGTTGCGTAGTGATTCAGCCATGGGAAATAGTGGCTTTCATATACAGCATGGCTGAAATTTCCCTAGATGGTCTGTACACCCCTGTCGCTATGCTGCTGTCTAGTAAGTGACTGAAGCTCTCTATCAGCATGAACTCCACTGGAATTTCTGGAGAAGTATAAAAGATTGCAACCTGAATTCTTTGCCTCGGACACCAAATGATCATTTGTGGTTTTGCAACAAAGACCTAAAACAAGGAATATGCATTTTCTTGAGCTTCCTCGATTGTGTGTTTAGATAGTAAAATAGGAAGCATTGTATAACTCTTCTATGGCCAACATGAGAAATGATGGTAGAGGAGTAGGACTACATGGGCTGGAATGTAGGTTGAACAGCACTGACCAAACCCAGGGCTGCTCATTTCCTCTTCAGGAGTTGTTGAAACACTGGGCTACACGGCCACTTCTTTGTGAGCACAGAACTACAATTAAACATTTTTCTCCAGAATTCAGATGTAATGAAGTAAAGTGAAGCATCTCTTCATGCAGCAGTGTAACAAATCTACCAGTTTTCTTCATCAGTAAATTAATGGAACTGAGTCTTCCTGAGACTCACCAACAAAAAGCTCTCATTATCATCTCTTAAAAAGAAGAGGGAACAGCAAAAAAATTGCAGTTTAGCACTGACTCACTGTTTCAGACATTTCTTTATTTGTTTATTTTAAAGCAAGAGGAAGAGGAGGGAGGGCTGGGAGAGAAAGTTGAGATGAACAATTCTCCTTCAGGCTCTTGGAAAGCTGTAACATTTGCATCTCTTTTGGTTCAAAAACTGCTCTTACCTCTGCCCTGTAGGTCCCTGGTTTTGGTCAGAGAGAGCAAGAGCTGCAAACACACCTGGTGATAGGTGTGCAAAACCCCTGTGTTTTGCAGTCTGGAGTAACATACACCCCTACACTTCTCTAGTACTTGGCTTTCAGTACATGGTTTTAAACAGTTTTGAAATATCAAATGATATAGTAGGGTGCTGATACTTTGATCTTCAGGGAAGTGATGTTGAGCCAACCCTGGAGTATTTTTATTGCAGGAAAACTCTAGTTTAGGAAAATGTCATAGCAGGCTATCAGTTCTGGCATGAAACTACTAGCAGGTGGATATCGTGATGGGAAGTGTTAAGTGGGTTTTGCTGGCTCACTGGTGCAGCTGACTTGTTCTCTCACTTACATAAAAGAGAAATGTGACCTGCCCTTGGGCTGGAGTGAGAATTTGGTTTTGGCGGGGGATAAAGAACATGTAACAAGAACAACAAAGCCTGAGGTGAAGCCTCAGGCTCAGGTTTTACACAGAGTATCTAGAGAAGTTAGGGCAATGTTATTTTAGCTTTCTAGGCCTGATCCTTAACTAGTGTGACTGATTTCAGTGCAGCTGTTATAGAAATCATAAGAAAGGAGGTGGAAAGGACTCTGAAATCTCATGTCCGGCCACAACCTGTGATTAGTCGTTTTAAACCATCTTTGAAAAACAATTGTCTTACCTGCTCTTGAATTTTGATGCAACCTCCTGCTGCCATCCTTGCAATGCTGCATTGGCTGTAGATTTTGGGTTGTCTTTTTTTTCCTCTCTCCCTGAAGTTTTAGACCACCATCTCTTGGCCTGACCTGGACAGAGGAAATGATGTTCCTCTCACTTGTTGCAGTGATTCTTTATGGTCAGTTGGCTTTCTTCGTGTCACTTTTTCATTTTTGGGGGGCTTAGGGTGGGACATTTTTGCTTTCCCCAACTGAGCCAATGTTAATATATGTGGAATTAAGAGAGAGGTTTTTTGTGTAAACAGGGTGTTGCCACTTTTTTTTTTCTGGAGGATCATGCAAAAGTTGTAGGGTTCTTGAGTTGGGAAAGAGTGAATAACAGGCATGACTTGGGATGAAAAGCAATCCATCTCTGGATCTGTCCTGGAGACACTCTTGGCTAGGCTGTAGTATATTGATTTCAGTCTTTCTGCTTGGATTAGAGAAAATGATCTTCAGAGCCACAGATCTTATCTACAGCTATGCCCTTAAAACAAAACAAACAAACAAAAAAAGAGGAAATCTTAGAATATGGTGTTTAATTGGGTGTAAGTGCTCTAGTATTTATCTGTTGCTGTTTCCTCTATGCCTTTAGTCATCCTTGTAAATTAGAAAGCAAGGATTTCCCCAGAGCTATAATTTAATTTGACCTTCGAGTGAAGGAACTTTAAAGTGACATTGCATTTCAGATATGAACGTATTACCTTCAGCACTGCCTCTGTACTGACTGGAGGCTGTGGTGGGAGTACTTTCAGATCCTGTCTGCCCAGCATCCACCAGCCACATGTGCCTGTCTTATCCTCTGAACCAGCTGCAGGGTCAATTCTGCAGGAGCGACCACTGTTGTATCTTTTCTCCCACTGTTACCATCCTCACTATTTCCTGTAGCAGCTCTAGGAAAGCACTGACAGGGCTCTTGTTGTGGATGCAGGTGCACATAGGAGAGTACAAAAGCTGAGCCAGACAATGGTGGGGAGTCCTGACTACTGGCACTGCTTCTTCCACAGGCTGGGACCTCCTTTGGGCTGTTCTATAAACAGTTGATTATTTCAGACACAAGCACCAAATACTTTTAGCAGTATCATGCCTAATCTTATACCTGACACGTACATAGTTCTTTACACATTTGAAAGCCAGGCTATTAATTAGTTCTCACAAAAGATGATCACTTTGTTGTTGAAAAGAACTTACTGAATTAAATGAACAATGAGACCAAGCAAGGGCATTTTTCCTATAGCCTTTTGAAAATATAAATAAGTTGTGACATTTCTATTTTATGAGGGAACTTGAGATCCAGAGAAGTCAAAAAAGCCCATAGGTACTGAACTTCCATTCACCTTCTACTGTAGGTGCCAAGTCTGCACTGGAGGTCTCTGCATAACTCTGCTCTGACAGAATCTAATCTCACTTTCACACCAAATTATTTTTTAAAATATCACTTGCAAAATAATCTGATGCATAACGAGATGAACAACCTAATTTATAACAAAAAGTCCTCTTGAGTTGTTGCTTGGGCCCTATGCGCCATACACATAATTACATCTTTTGGATTGTTTTTTAATTTCCTTTCTTTTAACTTGTTCACAACAATCCAGTGAGGGAAAAGTGAGAATGACATTGCTAGTCCTGAAACATCAGTAAGGCGGAATACATGAAGTAAGTTGTAGGGACAGAGTGTAGCTCAGCCTCTCTGGATGAATGAAAGGATGTTTGAGGGTAAGGTGCAAAACTGTCTATTGCCTTGCCTCCCTGTGCAAAGCATTACTTGCTGTTCCACCCTCTGGGGCTCTCTGCCTGCGCAGATTGCTCCAGGGTGTACAGCAAGAGCCTTGAACTCACAGGTGGTTGCAAGAAAAATGGTGTCTTAAAACCCTAGCAAGTGAAATGGCACAAGTGAGGAAAGGAAGACCTGCCACCATGGTTTTGAAGTTTTGGCCCATGTTTCCATAGCAAGAGTGAATACATGGGATGAAGCTTGGACCGTATTCAAGCTGGTAATTCCAGCCTGCTAGATGAAATCCTGTACCCAGGCATAGCAGCTGTGCCCCTTTGCTCGCTCACTTTAGCTTCATCACTGTGAATTAATTGAGACCATTAGAATTACTCTTGATTTATGCCAGTACTCCAGAAAATAACTTGCAAGGCACACACAGGATAAATTCTGATCTACTCTTGAGTGTTGAGGTGCTGCTTTACCACCACTGCCATACACAGCCTTTAGATGCAAAATGAGAATGAAGATGCTGATAGGTTTCCCTCAGACTCTGGGCAGCAGTTATGGTCAACACACTGTTGTGAGTCTCTGCAGTGGAGCAATTGCACTGAAATGGGGAGTTCAAATGGGATAATTCACAGAAGTTTTGTTCAGCAAGTGGAGAGTATGTCAAATCTGTGTCTTCCAAAATTTCCCAGAACTGTGAGGACTCCAAGGGCAGAAAACTTTAAACAGGTTCCCCTGCTACAGCTGAAGAGGTGTCACCAGTGTCCTGCTGAGAGGCCTCCTGACACCTGGGTCCTGCCAGCAGGATGGCAGGGCTTGAGGAAGCAGGTGGTAGCTGCACAAGCAGTGGGAAAAACGAGTCATATTTTTATTCAGATGAGTGCAATGTGATTGGCATGTTTAGCTTAACAGTCATTTTTATCTTGTAGAGTTGATTTCAAAAGCAAGTTATATATTCTTTCCATTAAGACAACACATAGTATTTATTCTGCTTAATCAGATGGCAAAAGGACATAGGATTCTTCTATTCACTCACCTTTAAAAATGTGTGAATGATGCATGGCTGAATTGATGGTTGAAGCATCTTTCATGGTCTTCACTGCATTAACTTATTTATGTTTTTTGGCTAGAGCTGGGCTGAACAAACTAGGTGAACCAGGAGAGATGACAGGTCGAGCTCTGTCAACATGTAGGATGTTTTGCCTTTCCTACAAAACCATGATGTCACCGCAAAGCAGGCTTCAATGTGAATAGAGCTCTCTTCCCCCAGGGTGTGGGTTGACAGGTTAATCTTTTTGTGTAGACATGCAGGTTATGCAGCTGAGGAGTGGCAGTAAGCACAGGATTGCCTCCAAATTAGAGAAGAAATACTTCCTGGCTATCTGTAGCCATGACTGTGATAAAAGTTGCACTGTCTTCGGGAGAGAGGCTAATATTTTTGAGATGGTGGCTCCCATCTCTTATAGAAACAATACTTGCATTGGAAGGACATATGCTCAGATTTATTTTATTATTTCCCCATTTAAAGACAAATATTTTCTAATTGTCTCTACCCTAAACAAGACAGGTTCACAGAGCAACAAATTCCTTTAAAACTTATTTCTTTGGCCTTAATCACAGCTTTCTCCTTGAGTAGTACATGGCTGCAGTAACACATTGCCTAACCAAGTTATTCAAATTACTGCTTGAAAAAGTCATGATGCCAAAATGCCCAAAGCATTCACCACTTGGAACAAAAAGGAGAAAAGCTCTGTCTCTGTTTCAGTTGCCTGATGCTACACCGTATATGAAGGTGACCCTCCACAATCCTTTTGCCAATTTTATAATGGAGCAAGGAAAGCTGAAATTGGTTTGTGCCAGGGGGATAGGTTTTCAGCCAGCTTCAGCCCTTGGCAAGGTATCTGTTCCCAAAACTGCTGGTACTACACCTCCCACCTGGAGGCCTGGCGGCCTATGTGTAATAGTCACCTGCTCTTAGTGAGCCTTCAGTGTGCCTTTGACCTAGAAAGGTAAAACTACCTTCATAACAATAAAAGAGCTTTTGTGAGGTGACCGACTGTGCCATGGAGCAGGAGCCAGTGTTGGTGGGGACCTGAATCAGGAGCTGTGTAGGGTCTATGGCATCACTGAAACAAGCATGAGGCATGAGGTGCCTCTATATCTAGCATTGCTCTTTGACCCTGCACAAGCTCTTGTCCCTGCCTGTGCCCATCTCCACTCCACTCTCCCAAAAGTGCTGTAGGTATGAAGATAAAAATAGTGCTTGTACAAGATCTGACCAAGGCCAAATGCTTCTTTGTGAAGGTCTATACTTAGGCTTCTACTTAGCTACAACTTTGATGCTCCTAAAACATTTCCTTAGTGACTGCATGGAGGTACACTTAAACTAGAAAATCAATTCTCTGTCTGTGCACTACAGTTAACACACAACCACAGGTGGAGAGGAGATCTTCACTGAAGAGATGGTCTTTGATCTTCAGAGTAGGTGTTCATAATTCTGTATAAAAAGCTAAGTGGAAAAATTACTGTTAAGATCATGAACATCTTAACATTCAAGTGATTTTAAAGACACAGTAAGACCTTTACATATCCTCAGACACCTTGATGTATCTGTACCTTCTTAATGATAAAATGGTTTCCTTCCTAACGATCCCTTTTCCTGTACCTCCTCTCCAGTGCAGTAGAGAAAGCCAACAAGAGGCCTATCTTTCGGGTGTTGCATGAAAAGCATGTCAAAGGTGAAGGGTGTGAGCTCCTCTTAGCCTGGAGAAGGTCTCATCGGGCTCAAGCTTTGGTGTGGTTACTGCGGGCAGTCCCAGCTGAAGGTAGGGTTGCTTCGTGTACCCACTGCCTTTGGTTCCTGTCTGGCCAAGCTGCCCCTATGTAGCTGTGGTGTTTGAGGGCAGAGTCATCCTATGCAAAAAGCCTATAGAATAATGTACAGAAAGAGCAGGAAATTGACGAGGTTTTCCTATGCAAAGAACAAAAAGGTACTCTACATGAAAGGTGTATTTCAAGAGAGGGAGAACAGCAAATTACAGGATAACCAAAGTAAGCTTTCCTTCTCCCAAGGCTGTGGTCAGCTTGGAGTTGGATCGGGGGGAGAAAAATGCAAGTGTACTTCATCCATCATATGAGTCAGCTTCTGGAAAAGTCATCTTTCAGCCATCTTCCCTTGTAAAAACCAGAAGAGGTTATCCTTCTCTTCATAAAGCTGTCTCCAAGCAAACAAACATTTTCCAGAGGAACTCTCCTACCAGGGGATGGGATATAGTTTTCATATGTTTTGAGGTCTGTGCTGAGACTGCTAGAAAGTTTGCCAGTAATGCTAATGACAGAGATGATGACTGTAGAAGGAGCAACAGGATTTGGGCTGAGGTGCCCACTCTTTTTCTGGAACTTCTGGATCTTGAATATTTCTTAGTAGTGCTCAGAAGTCAAAGGTTGGAGAATACTCATCTAATACATTTTTAAAACATAATGCTTGTATGTTCTTTTTAAGAATATTTTCTTGTTGTAACTAAAAGGAAAGGAAAACTTGAATAAAATCTATTTCAAATTGAAAGTTCTGAATGTTTCACTAAGGAAATACAAAAGACACATTTCAAGGAAAATATGTAAAGATATTTTCCAGTAAATAATTCAGCAAAATGAATTTGAGTTCATGCAGAATTGCTAAACTTACATTTTTTCCTCCCAAAACAAATCCATAGAAGAAAAAATTTCCTCTAAGGTCTTCTCATAAAAAATGTCTTCAGTCACACATAAACCTGTTGTTTATTTCCCTAATAGTGGTTTTTAGACCTAGCCATATTTTCCTGGATGATTAAGTCTAGAAACCAAGAGTTCATAAGTGTTTTTCTTATGGTAATCTTTGTGTGGAGCGAGGCTGGTCACTCACATGAAATCACTCACAAACTCCATGAGGGTTTGTCTAGATTTATTCAGCAGGATGAAGATGCCCATTGGTGGGTGTGGGACTTAGATTTGTGATGTTAGATGGTGATATTAACTGATGTTAAATACCACTTGTGAGCTTTTGGAAATATTGCTCTTGTAATCAAGAGTTTTTTGGGCTTTGGTACTGAGTGGTGATACATTCAATTTGCCACTCTGCCCAGACTTCCTCTGTAGTTCTAACAGGTTAGTCAAGCTTTGAGTGCTTCAGGCACTTCAAATATACTTCAGTGGTGATAGCATGTCATCAATTTTTCCATTCTGTTGTCTGAGTCCCAAACACGTGTTTGAGCCATGCCAAGAAGCTGGTAGTGCGGGCACTTTCTTTTGTATGAACTGTAAATCTGTGATTCCTCTAATTCCTCAGGCAAACACATACTGACTAGTGCGGGTTTCTCTTTCTGCTCTTCCAGTCTCAGCTCTTGCCCTGACCTGCCAGAATAGGAGACCACACCTGAAGCAGAGGTCTGCAATGGGGAGGTTGAGGCACATATTTCCAAAGATGCTTTGGAAGGAGCACAGCACAATGTTGGAACAGTGTGTTTGCAGCTGGCAAGGTTCATTGCAATACAGCATGAGACCACTAGTTTCATCCTTTTTAGGATAAACTTTCTGTGATCATTCCTAAAGCAATCTGGTGAGTCCCAAACTTACAGTCTCATCATAGCTTTGAAACAACACCATGTGATCCAGATGACCAATGTACATCAGATGTAGTTGGTAAGTCTAGATCAACTCGTAGTCTCAGTACTTTTCATCAGGATTTGTTGATGACATGTGAGTAGTGAAAGAAGACTCCTCACGTCAAACGGAGACAGGGAACATGTAATGTTCCAGGTGTAGCTCATTGGGATTGGGATATTGAAAAAAGCAGTTGAGCTCCTCAGACGAAGAAACGGAAAAACTCTTTTCACAAGCGGCTGAAGAGGGCCAGGGACCTTGTTAACTTATCAGTGGACATATGGGAAACCTTCCGTTAAAGCTCAGGCAATTTGAAAGAGATGTGTGTATACCAAGAGATGAGATCAAGTCACAGTTGGAAATGCTGTGTAATCAAGGTATCTGCACTTAATTGGAGGGGTTTCAGAAAGACCTGTAAAAGAGTGTAAAATTCTAGGGGATGTGTGTTACAGTGGGAAAGCAGGGTTTTCAACCAACTAGTCTTCTCTAAGAAAAAGATGAAAGGCCAGTTGTTGGTCTTTGTTTTTTTAGACAACACATCTGATTTTTGAGTGCTTTTATCATTTAACAGGAAAAAAAAAAAGGCCATTCAATGAATGAATATTGAAGTTCTAAGCTAACAATTAAAAAAAAAAAATTGCAGTCTCTTACACCAGGCAGCTCTAGAACACTTTCTGAAGAGAAATTGGCTGGAGAGACCCTCTTGATAGGGAAATTCTAATCCTGCAAGACATGTATATCTTAACAGGTTTGATGTTGTTCATTCATGTAGTATGGAAGTAGTTATGAAGGGAGTTATGTGGTGAAATCATATAGCCTGTGTTGTTAAAAGGGTACTGAGTGGATAGCTGTAGCGGTCATCTTTGGCATCAAATACACCCAGAAGGCTTTCTTAACCAATATGTTGAATTCCCTGTTGACAAAGCTCTCCACAGCTCTACAGGCACATTACTATTGTCTGCCTGTATTGATCTGTGGTGCTCAGCAAGAGTTTATTCCAGGACTCATCTCTCTTAGTTAAGAAGTGTTGATTCATCTTTTTGCTGCAAAAATGACTAATAACAAATGCTTTCCAGGAACCAGTCCTGATAAAACAGCCGTATACATGTAGCTCAGATTCAATTAAGCTGTTAGGGAACACAGTTAAGCTCCAATTTAATTATTTCTCATTTTATGTAAATGAGATTTCTTACTGCAGTGAAACAAATTATTATTTTCTTATGACAGTGCCTCATCTACACTCTTTACTACTTATTTTGCCTTTAGTTTAACCTCAAAACAAAACAAGAGATTCCTCAAAAACTCAGAGACTAAACTGAACAGCTAATCTTTCATTAGTATTCTGGAGACAGTACGTTCCTTTGTGATCTGCTTGTGCTTAGCCCTCATATAATACTCCCTGACTAAGGCTGTGTGTTTGACAAAGTAGATTAAGCATGACATCTACCCGATATACAACCCTGGAGGCTAACACCCAAACCTTTTGGGAAATTTTAATCCAAAATTCTGCGTTCGTCTGAATTTGCAGCTAACTCAGGATCTTGATGCTTAAAAGAATTCCATGTGTACTTCTGGGATTAAAATATACATCTCTCCAATCTACTGTCCACCTACCTCCTCCTATGAATAACGTTTGGTCCATCTGGGCATAACATAGGAAGCACAAAACCAAGTGGAAGCTGCGGAAGTCATTCATGCCTCTCTTTTTCTTAGGCACTCAAACAGAATGAATTTATCTTTGCAGAACCCCTGTGACTTGGAGGTGTCAGGGCAGCTTCCTACAGATAAGTAGCTGGAGCACACCAAGAGCAAAGGAATTGCTGCAAAGCACAGGCAATGGCTATGGTCAGGAAATAAATTAAATTTTCTTGCATCTTAACCCAGTGCCTAAGCCACAAATCCATTCATTTCTTCATGTAGATTCCACTTCTTCTGTCTGCAAAGGTGTTTGACCATTTATCCCCTGAGCTGCCTATCAGAACAGGGAAGATATTTCTTTACCAGGCATTCACGTGAAGTTCTGTGAATTTGGCATAGCCTTTTTTACTTTGAGAAAAAGGTAATGGAATAAATTATGTGCAGTCAGTGAAAATAAATACTGTCTCTCCCACATACCTGAGTGACACTACCACTGGGAAAGAAAAAATTGTTCTGGGATATACCAGCCTATCCAGCCCTTGAAAAAATGTAATGATTTTACTGATGTTAAGTTCAGCAAAGTAAGTAAGATGCCATATTTATCATCAGTAACACCATTGTTGTTCTCCTGTTGGAAATCAGAGAAGTATAAATAGTTAACTGTCTCTTCAAGTCACAATGACCAACATAACAGCTGTGAAAATTAGAATGCTTTTAAAACACACAATTAGAGCGTGTGCTTTTACACAGAAAGAATGAATCAGCCTTTCCCTTCTCAGGCTTTCATTCTGCAGTAGTTCTTCACACTTCCTCACACTGAGCCATGAATGTTGAAGTTCATCCTAGAGTAGTTTTACAACCAGTGGAAATGGCTTAACGAAGCACCATCAGTCTAAATACCAGTCCCCACTGATTATGCATGTTGCTGGATTCCTTGCTGGTTTAGCAGCAAAGAAACAAATGTTCTCAGGAGCTAATGCTGTCAGTGCTGCCCATCTCCTGGAGGCTGCTGGGAGGAAAAAGCTTGGTTTTGTCCAGGCCCAACATTTCAGACAATCTAACTCAATCATAGCAGCATACATGGACATTCAGAGGTGCAACAGGTCACCTGAGAAGTAGGGTCTGTGCTGGCCTCACACCCAGCCCCATTGAGGCCAGACAGCTCCAGCGAGGCATGAGTCAGTGTGTGCCCAAACCAAGCCAGTGGGGATGGGACAGGGCTGCCAACTGAAGTGGAGCAGGAAGGATGGCCCTGCCTTTTGGCTTTGGCCTTTTACTGGGTGCTGTTCACTTTTTCTGCCTGCTTCTTACATAAAGGCAATAGGCAACTCCATTAGCGGTTTCATGGAGTTTATGGCATTCCTTCTTTTTTTTTGTCTTGCTCAAAGATCTGCTAGGATTAATAGTTTTACTTTTGTGGTAGGAAAGAAGAATGAGTTGATTTAGCAGTGCGCCCTCTGAGAGGCTGCTCCTTGTATGAAAAGCCTCCCCCTTCCCCAGCCATGGCCACCACAGCCAGCTCTGATTCATGGGAACACTGACCCCAAAGACAAGACCTGTCCTGATGGTTTATAAGACAAATCACACCACTCTTAGTTTTATAATAAGAATTGAGGTCTTTATCTGAGCGAGGAAGGTGTTTTGGAAGTAGCAGTGGATGCTCAGGAGCGTTCATCTCTCATGATCCTGGTTCACTATAAATAATCTCAGGGCTCACATCAGCGAGGAAGGGGCTGAACAGAGCCAGAAATGCTCTGATGGCATGTTGTCCCTGGGGACCACAGACATCACTGTGATCCCCGCTTGATCATGGGGAAGCTACTCGTCTTTCACCTTAAATTACACAGATTGCCTGCTGAAGACTTGCCAGGTAAACAGAAACAGCAGTGAATAGAAACTGCTGAGGAGACTTTTGAGAGAGGCAGGGTAGGGGCTTTTAAACAGCAATATGGACTGCATACACTCCAGTTATCACCTATGGTTTACGTTTCTTGGGGTCCATCCCAGTTAGAGGGATTTTCCGCTTTTAACTGCTTAGCTTTATGCTGCTTTGTACTGCTTACATTGTTTCTTTGCCCTGTTCAGCTGATACGGTTGTTTGGGAGAGTAATGCTAAAGCCTCAGTCCCCTCATTGCACATGTGATTCGGGCCATTTTTTCCACTGCTCCCCCTGGTAAAGCCTTTCTTTCAGACACCATATTATTTCCTTTCATCAGACCATGTGCCTGCTGTAGCCATGGATCATAACCCCATGGTGAAAGCACGGTCCTGTGCAAAGTCCCTGTGACAGGAAGGTTGCAGGAAAACCTACATGAGATGGGTGTGTGCAATGTAACCAGATTTAGTGCCATGCAGTTTCAGGCTGCTTTCCAAGGTGGACCCTGTTCATGCCATGGCAGCTGTGAGTGGAAATGCAAGGGTTGGAGGTGGGCAGTGGGAGATGTGGGTGCTGATGTCCCTCCACTTCTCCAGGTAGACAGGGAGGCATGTGAGGAAGCAGAGAGCTGCTACCGGGCTTTGGGGTGGGGACCCCCTGTGGACTATGGCCAGAGCAAAGAAAGACAGAAGGTGGTCTGATGGAAGGAAAAGGGAAATGTGGAGCTGCATTTACACCAGCTGCTAATCTTGCTGTTGTTTTTATGGTTTTGTGTTGGTTATTTTTTCTTTTTTAAGCTTGATGAAAATACTTCTGCGTATTTTGCATTTGTATCCTTTGTGTTCTATAAAAGTAACTCATTTGCATATAGAGAAGAGACACTTCTTATACACAGTTGTGTACTTGGCATCTGATCTGTAAAGCAAACATAATATTTTTCTGCTTCTGTGAGCTTTTATTAACAAATACAGAAAGAAAGGTAGAAAAAAGAAAAAGAAGTTTGGGAAAAATTACGTATCTATTATGAATATTAGCTTCTGCTTGGAGTTGAATTTTGAACACAACTTATGCCAAAGCTTACTGTTTCAAAAGTAGCAACAGTGACTACTCATTTCCTGCAGTTTGAGTTTATTATCTTTCATTCTTTCTTTGAAAGTAAAATTAAACTGTTTATTTTTGCTCCCACAAAACTGTGAGTTTGCCAAAGCGTAGACAACTCGCTATCTAAACTTTATTCAAATAAACACAGTCCAGCTTTTTTTTAGCCCTTAAAACTCACTTGCTGATATGCTCCAGAAAAATTCTGTAAGCTCCAAATGACAAAATGAGAAAACGATGTGCATGTTATTTCTTCAATTGTATCCCAGTGTCATCTTTATCTGTAGGATTTGCAAGCAAATTGACTTTCAGTCCTATCCTTTTCTGATATCTTTTCTGCAGCTGACGAGAGATTTGCAAGCAAATAGACCTTTTTCAAAACTTAAAGCAGATTTGCCATTTCACAATCTGTATCTCTTTTGCATAAATATATTTTTTTTTCCAAAAGTCTTCTAGCAAGCATTATCTGACAGTCGCACTGGCCAGCTTCCTAAAGGTTTTGTTTGTTTCCCATTGATTCAGAAGCATCTATAGTACTTTCCACTCTGCCTCCCCATCTCTCCTCCTCCCCAGAAACCTAATTTTTCTCTTAAGTTTATAATAACTTTATCGTGTAAACAGAATTTTTAAAGGGGAGTGAAGAGTATTTAAATCAAATTGGTTTTCCCATGGAAGTAACTGCACTATTTTTGTTACGATTTTGTTAACTTAGTTAAATAAGTTTATAAACTTAGCTAAGTTTACAAGATAGTTTGTAGTAGGAAACCCTACATTCATTTACTTACAGACTGACAGACTTCAGCAGTTTGGGATAAAATCTTCCCTGTGAAAAAAATGTGGTTTAACTCTCTGTGACTCCTTTGTCCATACATCATGTTCACTGAAGGAGATATGAGTTCTTTGCAAAATGTAGGATGTAATTAAAAGCTGCATAATAATGAATGTGTGGAAAGGAGCAAAACAAAGTTCTAATGGGTTCTTTAATTCTAGCATCTCCTATGGTTAGAGAACTTGCCTTTGAAGCTCAGTTTTCAAGGCTTTTTTTCTGAACACCATTTACATTAGATAGACTTAAAACAAATCGCAGGGATATGGCAATTTTCCAAGATCTTTCTTATTAGGAGTTAGGCTCCTATCACTGGCTCATCACATACCCAATGCTGGATAACTGTACTTGCAGGTAACTCCTACTTCAGCATAACTGGTAAGGGGAGAAGTTATCTTGTCCTCTGCAATTCCCAGGCAATGAAACTGCAGAGCAGCAAACGAAGGCCTACAGAATAAAATCTTCTGGAGACAAGGTATACAGCTCCTGCTTGGGGGCATCTCAATTCTTCCACACCTCTGAGATGCCCCACTTCTCCTCACTCTGCTGATTATGTCCATCCTGTGCTGGATCTTTATCATGTCTGACAGGACTGTGGGAGGCACAGATAACAGAGTTGGTATCGCATGTGCATCTCGTCTCAGAGGGGAGATCAGTCTCACACCACTCACCGCAGAACTGCAAGTGCCCATAAAGGGGAAATTATGAGATTCATAAGCCAACAGGAGGTCACTGTCATTTTGAGATTGTGCAGCTGTGGCTATGGACAGCTTCAGAAACAGCAGAGAAAGCTAAGGAAAATATTTGTATTTGAAAATTTTTACAGGAGGCCTCGTTTTGTCTTCTTGTCTTATGACTTCATCTCCTTAGACAGTTCCTGTCTCTGCCCCAGTGCTGTAGCCCCATATCGGACATACTGTGTTGGTTTTTTTATCATAAAGGTGTAGACAGAGGTTTCCAGACAGGTCAGGATTGCTGTGTTACATGCAGGTGGATCCTGCCTCCCCTGTCACAACAACGTCTCATGACCCCCAGCACAGCACCTGAGCATCCTCATCACTGCCCCAGCCCTGCCTGTCCCAGCCTCAGGCAGCTTAGAGGAAGAGATCATAGGGCAGCCACTCAGAGAAGCAGAGAGGTGTGAGGGATGAAAAAACTAATTTTGTGCAAAGTTTGTCCATTGCCCAGGAAAAAATACCAGGAATTCATACCAGTTCCTGTGCAGATTAGTCTTGAGAATTGAACTGAAATTTATGAAAGCTGAAGTGAGAGAAATGTTTGACCTGACCTGATCTGAGCACAGAGCAAGAATTCTGGGTTGTTTTGCTGGTGTACGGCAGCAGATACAGAAACCTGGCATTGCAAAACCATTGTACATATTGATAACCTGCAAGACATCTTTATAGGCAACAGAATAAATGGCCATGCAAGTACTAGCCATGGACAACTGATCTGCATATCTCCCTGCTGGCTTAATTTTTGCCAGACTGCACCTGAATGCCTGCATTCCCCAGGCAGACTGGCACAGGGTTAACCAATCACTCCCCATCTAGTGGTGGGAGTATATCAGACAGCCCCAAGTGTGGGGTATTAATCAACTATATTAAAGACTCCTTCCTTATCTGCTGCTTTCTCTTTACTCTCCTTTGGCAATTGGGTTTTTGTATGCTTCCTTGCTGAGCCATCAGTCCTGCAGTGTGCAAATCACATCTTCAAATAGTAAGTGATATCTTGTCCCATGTATATGGTAACTTAAAAAGGAAGGACTTAGTGTGTAAATTTTCTATTTGGGATGGGGGGGGAGGGGGGTGTCAAAAAAGGGTATGTGGTTCTGCAAATATTATCCTATCTGATTTAAGAGTTTCATAGTTTCCTGTCCAGTCCTGCTAGGGTTGTATGCTCCTGGCACTTAGGTCACCTATGGTAAATTTTAGTAAGGAAATGGGTGCCTCAATATTTTTTGTGTGTTTGGAAAGGTGGTAAAATTAGACTCTATTTAATGAGTTATACTTCCTAGACACATCTGTCTTAAATGACTAAGCAATCTTCTTGTTTCCAAGGGTGTTTTCCTGCTAGGCACTAGGAAAGAGAACTGGAGGCAGTAGTATTTTTTTCTGTATTGTTAGTGTTCATATGCTTTCTCAAGCCAAGTGGAACCTGTTTTCCAATGAGCGCATCTTGGGCACTTGAGCACATCTTCTCCCCATCAGCACATGTTGGGCTTGTTCAGAGTGGTGTAGTGGCTCCACTGTAGCGTAGTGGTGGCTCTCTGCCTCACTGGGAGGATTTTCCTCTGGATATGCCAAACTCAGCCCAGCAGGACCCTGTAAAACCAGTGAAGAAATGCTGAGGAAGGGTCTGTGATGATTCTAGCTGTGACTATAACTGAGGGAGTAAATTGCACATTGGGTACATGTTTGTAACAAAATGGATGTAAGTGGCAAATTGGCATGACTTCCTCTGATGAGGAATGAACCTTGCAGACTAATGCAACAAATGCAGTAGGAAAAACATATAACACAAGGATGAAAGATGGTCTGGAGTACTCTTCCTTTAATTTCTGTGTTCCTCATCTCTGCAAAACAGCTATAATGGAAGCAACACCCATGTATGTCAGGGCTGAATTTGTCCCCAGGGTAAGTCAGGCCAACAATGGGGAAGGCTATATGTTCAGTGATGTTCTTTCCACTGGCTTTGCATGACTGACAGTGCCCATATTAGCATGAGAACTCGGCTGAAATGTGTGAAAGGATGGTTGTGCACTGAATATGTGGTTTGCTGAAAATAGTCGGGTCTGTTCTGGTTACCTGCACATAATCTCTAAGTCACAGTATCTCCCCAGAGCACCTTTGGGGACTTATAGCCATAACAGAGTCTGAGTGCCTGTCTGTGCTGACCCTTTGCTATTATAGGATGAAATCAGAAAAACTTTAAACTGGGCCAGTAGCCACATGCACTATTATGTGACTCACTGGTTGTCCTTCTGAGTCCTGCCAAGACAAAAACTTGTCCCTCTAATGATCTATCTAGGAGAAATTGTCCCCAGGCACTGCTCTGTGACAAGAACCATGCTTCTGTGTGGAGATAATTTAAATACAAATATTTTTGTTTTCCAAGTCCTCTGTTTATCTATAGTGCCTCCTTGCCAATGCAGAACTTGACTGAAAAGCCACTTTTGCTGTTTTTCCTAAGACAATTGCTGTGAACATGGGAATAACTATTACCCTCACTCACTGGTGCTTCAATTGCGGCTGTACCTGCAGAAGCTTAAGCACATCTGTATGCAGGTTTTACTCTTAACACATATTCACATAATACGTAAGGGGATTATGTCGTATTTCAGAGACCAGCATATACAGCTATTTGGGACCGACGCAGCTGGAGAACAAAAATGGGCATATGAGAAAATGTTCTAATTTTATCCTTACAAGGGGTGAAAGGAGCAGATGTTTGCATCTGTAGGTCAAGCTACAAGTACAGTGATTCTTCAGCTGGGAAATGCCTAACATTCTTCAGGAGACCAGGAGAATAGCTGATAAATCAGATCTTCAGAGTGACTTCACTAACCAACACTAAGCAGAAATGCAAAGACTAACATAAAATGGGCATTAAAAACATGCCATTCTTCTCCAGGGTGCTCTCTTTTGTGACATGCACTAATACGGCCAACAAAGCGACTAAACTAAATTAAGCAATTTTCCCTCTATCCAGTAAGAGAAAGAAAAGGAGGAGGGAGAACAGAAACCTAAAAAATACACCCCACACCCCACCCTAAACAACATTCACAATTAATGTTACAGGTTTTATTATTATTTTAACTGCCTAATTCCTTTCCTTTGTGAACAAAAGCAAATAAAATACTTAACATAAAATTCTCTTTCCCTGCCTTTTGCTTTTTTGTACATAAAAGGAAACCACTTCTCTGAAGTAGTTGTATTTTTGACCAAGCAGCCAGAGATGCTAAGAATAATACATGCAGGATTTTATGGCTAGACCTTCCCTAAGGTGGTGGGTAAGGAACAAATACTGAAGCAAGCCAGCAAAGCAAGTAAGCAAAACAAAACAAAAGACCCAAACCTGCACACTGCTGTGAGTATTGTGAGTATGATGTCTCTCTGCCAGGCACAGCACACCACTAGCACCCTGTGCTCGCAGTCCTGGGTCTGACCCATGTCAGATAGCTGCAGTTGCCCAAAGGGACCAAAGCAGCGTCAGGGAACTCACAGGCTTGGCTGAGGGGAATGAGGGAAAGGCAGTAAGTTGTTCAAATAGCAGAACCACCTCTTGGAAATCACTGGAGGTGGCAATGGGCAACAGTCTTGCCTGAGGAGGGGGAAGAGGGGATGCAGGGGGAGAGGATTGATTGAAATGTCCCTGGGGAAGATGAGCAAGCAGCTGCTACATTCCCCCCCAGAATGTCACTCTGAGGAAAGCAGGGCATGCTGCACCCACCTGGCAGCCTGGCACATGTCATCTGCACTCAGTGACTGCTCTAGACACTGATCTTGCCCCATGCAGCCTGTTTGCTCCCCTGCCCACCTCCCATCTGTATCGCCTGCCTGGCTGCATCCCCTGGCCTCTGCTACCTGGCTCAGATGATGGGGTGTAAAGCAGGCTTGTTTGTGGTTATGTGGTACACTGGATATGGCTGCTAATATTTCATTACTGTTGCCTGGTTCAGAGCTGTTGATGGACCCTCCTGCCCACTGTCAGGTAACACTGGTAGGTAATGCTGTGGCTTGGAGGCCACTTGATGTATGCTGTGCACTCTGTATCCTACCTAATGTGCTTAACGACCTCTGCAGAGCCTTCCCAGCTCTGCAAAGCAAGACAGAGCAGCCCCCCAGGTTCACTCACAGCCAGGCACTTAGCAAATATAAAATAAATAAATAAATCTTACTGGTCCTCATTGAAGCAAGCACTGAACTCCTTTCTTTTTGGTAAAATGTTTTCTCGCAAACTTTATTTGAAGTGTAGAGGTTAGGTCCCTTCAAACATTAAATTTAGGATAGAAAGTGTTCCTTGTTTGCAAAACTAAACAAGGAACTTTACCAGGATTAAAAAAAAAGAAATTCCACTTTGCTGTCAGTTATAAAGTCTCTTTTCTGCCTTTCACTAACCCTTTTTTCTTTTCACTGATGTTTTTATATGTGGACTTAAAGAAATATTACAGTTATCTATGCATGCCACAAAGTCAGTTTATATTTATTCACTTTGCCTCCTTCCATACCCTTTCTAGCAGAAGCAGCATGGTAGCCACAGGGGAGAAAATTAGCCAGGCAAATTCTCCATCTGTCTCTTTTTCTATTTCCCGGGGTTATTTGACTGTGCATCTTTTTGTAGGTATTGGTGCATTATTTTTGCATGATGCAATTTAAAAAAACCCAAACCTACAGCTTCATCTACACAACTAACCAGATGACCTTAACAAGGCTAACCTTGACTGTGGCTTCACTGGGTTGTATGCCATGTTTTGCTTTGTCTGAAGGAAGACACCAAAGGTTTTGACGTTTTTTCCTCATGATGTTTGAATTCCTGTGTCTGCCCCTTAGAGGTAGCCTAAGTTGTCTTGGGGAACGGGCCCTATGGCCCCTTCAGATGCATTCTGCCAGGATGATTTTTCTAAAAGTGGTGGCTGAGGACAGTGGAAAGGACAGAAGAGAAATTTTGTCTGTGTGTCTGTGCTTATATCTGACTATGGATGCATCACCTTCCCTTAAGCAAGGTACAAGGATTATGGATGTGATCAAGGGAAAGGAGCAGATAGGACAGAGGAGCACGAGCAGTCCCATTACTTTGCTCTGCAGAGCAGTGAGATTGTGGTAGGGAATAGGGGCGGAAGGTCCAGGTCAGGAAGATGGCAACTCAGGAAGACTACAAGGATTCCATGAGGCTATGCAGGGAGAAAAACAAAAAAGCCAAAGTCTAACTAGAACTTAATCTGGCTATTGCCACAAAAGACATTAAAAAGTGTTTCTATAAATATGTAAACAGCAAAAAGAGGACTAATGAGAATCTCCATCCTCTACTGAATGTGATGCAATGCAACTCAACTGCTGTGTTCAGTTTGGGGCACCTCAATACAAGAAGGACATTGAGGTGATGGAGCGTGTCCAACAAAGGGCAATGAAGGTGGTGAAAGGTCTAGAGCACAAGTCTTACGAGGAGTTGTTTGAGGGAACTGGAGTTGTTTAGCCTGGAGAAAAGGAGGCTCAGGGGAGACCTTATTGCTCTCTAAAATTACCTCTTGAAAGGAGGTTGTAGCCAGGTGAATCAGTCTGGGCTCCCAAGTTACAAGTGACAGGACAAGGGGAAAAAGCCTCAAGTTGTGCCAGGGTAGGTTTAGATTGGATATTGGGAAAAATTTCTTCACAGAAAGGATTGTAAAGCATTGAAACAGGATGCCCAGGGAAGTGGCAGTGATAGATTATTGGTTCGACTTGGTGATCTTAAAGGTTTTTTCCAACCAGAGTGATTCTGTGATTCTATGTTGTGTGTGGAGGTCTGAGAGACAATGCGAGACAAGGGACAGCAGTGAAAATAATCCCCAGGTTGCAGGGTCTGTAAGGCTGCAGGACCATTGTTTTTGGTGGTATTATTCTGTAATGACTCTTACTCCATTATGAATTAGTGTCATGTATTTCCTCTCCACAAATACTACTCTGAGGTTTTGACTTGGACACACTTTGCATAGTGTTCCTGCATGAGGCTGAGGGAAACCTACAGGGTTCTGATTGGGCTGCTATTTCCATCACCCAGTTCATCCACTTCATCTCTTTTTACTTGGCTCTCATTTCCAAGGTCATGACAAGATTGCCAAGCTTCAAGCCAAACATCCGGTATCTATTCCAGCTCAAGCTCTTAGCTCCTCTGAGTCAGTGTGCTTGTGTCAAGAATAACCCAAAGAGATATGGAAACCCCAAAGTCACTGCTGTAAATCATGCTTGTCCTAATGCCATTTTCATCTTTGAGAGTGGCCTGCCCTTTGTGTCATGTCCTGCCAACATTCCCAACTGTTGGCCATTTGTTCACAAATGGTAATGAAAGTACACTGCTCTCAAGAACCCATCCAATACCAGAGGTATATTATGTTCATATGGACAAGCTGGGACAGCTCATCTCTACCACTTCAACCCTGGGAAAGAAAATGAGCCTGAAACCATTAGAGGACTTGAAGTTTGTTGCTGGGGAATGCCACTTGAAATTTTACTCATGCTTGATGCTAGACACTTTCTCTGGTTGTAGTTGCAGCATATCACAGAGACGATTAATTTGTCCACTGTGAGTGATGCTCATAAATTTAGCCTGTTTTTCTCAGGTTGAGCTGTGCACGAAATGATCTGGGTTTCTTCAAATGTATTTGTTATTCATAAGGATTCTCAGAATACTTGGGACCGACACTTTTCAGCTTGCAACATGCTCAGGCTGACTTGTAATTCACTTTCCACTTTCCATGGTTTGTGATTTGTCTTCCAAGTCAAATGTATTACCTCTGTTTGCTAGTGAGTGACAGGAACTTATAAATAGAATAGTAATGGCTATTGAATAATGATTTTGTTTTGTATGAGTTTTTGGCACACATTCATATAGATTTGGGGATTCTAGAATATTTTTTTGTGAATATCTTATTTTCCTCATAGTACTAAGACAAGTTGTGGTGTAAATTTGCAAAGCCAGCTGTCTTCAGTCCTCTTGTCCCTGGAGTGTATCATAATAGCAATGTATTGAACTATGACAAGATGCCTTGGCCTGTACCAGATCCATGTTAATCACTGTTAATGTTTTATGTTCCAAAGCTGAAAATATGTCAAAGGACAGAGCAAACTGAGATGTTCTCTACAGGTTGCCAACTTGAGAGATCAATTTTACTCCCCTTAAATCTGATAGTAAAATTTCCAAATCATCGAGGCCAGTGCTTAGCTTACTGGTATCTTGCAGGTGTTGTGGCATCTGACTTGAAAGGTTGTTGTTCTGTTTTAATAGGTTAGCAAAACAAATTTCCAGTGCTGTAACCCAGGCCAAATCCAGGCCATAGTAGGGGCTCACATACCATTCCTTTCTCCTGACTTGCAGCACTGTGTTTCATAGTCACTTCACTCCAGCCTCTTTCAAACATTGTGACTCCGCAGGCACAGAGCTATACAATTTAAAATGCCTCAAAGTTAACATGAGAGACTTAATTTAGATGGATATTGGGCTTTACTGTTGGTTTCCCTGGTGCAGTTGCTCCTCCCAGAGACACTGTAGTTCTCTTTCCACCCACTAAAGGAAGATGCATTTCCATGTTTGTGGTTCCCATGTTCCTGGGAAGCTCCAGAAAGAGATGATGCCCATTAAGAGTTTGGGAAATGGAGGGGCAAACAACCAGAATATGTTTCATTTTCCATAGACATAGCCCTCTCCTAGTTCTTTTCTTCGTATGTTTTCCATATGGAGCCAGTGGCAGGAGTCCTTGGTCAGAAATAATGCTTTCTGGTGTGGCTGTTCAATTATTAAGCTGAAGTGGTGTATAGTGAAAACAATGAAAGAAAACTATGCAGAAGTATCCAGAGATCTATATTAAATGATGCAATTGCTTGGGTTGAAAGATATTCTGTCTTTTACTACTGTTTTCATGGTATAAACTAGCTGTACCAATATTGAAATCCAGAATGATGTAGGCTTTTCTTCAGAGCATTTTCTGTACTTGTTCACTACTTTAATAGTGCTACAGTGTCAGTCTGTATTTTGGTTTTGTGTGAAGCATGGCAAAATCTAGCAAGTATATGTGGGCTGGGGCACAAGAATAAAATAATATCAGGTAAGCTACAAGGGGAACATACCACACGAACAAATTTGCATTAGGTAGGTGTGTGTCTGCTGCTCTCTTAATCATGATGATGTAAATCCACAAATGTCAATACCTGTAACAGTACATGCAAGCCCTTCTCCCAAAACTCAGTCATCTTTACTGGCTTCAAGAAGAATAGATCCTTCTGACAAAGTAACTGGCAACACCTCCTCTTTGTTTCACCTGCTGTGCCATGACTCGTACTTGTGTTGCTGCAGTACGTAGACACCCCAACTTTCAGCACAGGTGCCCAGCGCGAGGCATGTTGCTCAAACAGGAAGGTGGAGTGAATCCCTTTACAGTGCCACACCTGAAGCTGTATAAGCCCTGATGTAAGGACGCAAACTGGTACCTCTGCAATCTGTTTCACTCCCCCAGAGGAGGGAACCGTTTTGGATCTGGTCTAATGCAGGGTTTTCAGGATCTTGGCCCTCTGTGGGATGTCAGCATGCCCTCAGAATTGTAAGCAATTTATGGATGTTATAAGAACAGCACGAAAGAGATGTAGAGAAATTTCCTCTCTTCCTGATACCACCTAAGGTTAAGCAAATCCTCTCTGTTCACAATGCCTCAGGTGCCCCGTCCTTAAAATGGAGGTTGAGATAACAAAGTCCTTTGGTGAAGTCCTTGGAGATGTGCTGATGTTTGCTTTGATGCATTGAGTGAGGTTTTATAACCTGTAGATCTGGCAGAATTAATGCCAGATTTGCCTGAGTTTCTACATGTGTTGCTCCTGACCACTCTCGCTGCATCTCTGTGTCTAGTCTTGTGCTAGATTAAGACAAAACTTCGGGATGCTTGTCAGATCAAAGTTTGCTAGTTAGGCTGCCTTGCTGAGTCACTAGATGCATTAGCTTCAAGGAAATAATTTTGTGAAGTCCTGGGAAATCACAGCATTTTTTCCTTTGAACATGCTGTAGTTGGAGAATGGTAGTAATTTTCATCAAGAGCCTTCAGTGATGCTGATAGTAGTGCCAGCACTCCTACAAATATTTTTTTTTTAATTAAAATAGTTTCATTTTTCTATTTAAAATGATTTAGAAGTGGAAAAACGTACAAGATAAAATACGGGCATTTCGTTGTTCAGTTTCTGCAGTATGGATAAATAATAATTAATATTAGATGTGTGAGTACTGCAATATTACACAATGTAGATTCACAAGACTTTTCCATATATTTTGAAATGATCCATTTCTCTGCATGATTCATGAACCAGATATCTAAGAATATAATTGGGTTTTATTAGTATTAACAGCAGGAATTTTGGTGAGTAATGCATGCATTTGTTCTACAGTTTGCTCATTGTCTGGCTTATGCAGTCCCTTGCTATGTTGGCACAATACCATGTGATAAGAGACGAAGGATGGCATTGCAAGTGGAGAGGATTGAAGTAACTTGGATAAAGCAGGAGATAGTTCATTCTGGGACTTTCATCCAGCCTCACGTTTTTTCAAGCCATAATAACATCATCCAATTTCTGGTTTGTTTGACCATAGGTTTTAGATACCTATACAAATCAGTTAACACTGCTTCTTTCTGCCAAGAGTCCATCTGAAAATACAAAGGTTTTTTTTTCCTTATTTTGACTAGAAGTGTCCCCCTAACCTTCCCTGGCATCTTGTATCGAGCCACTCCTGGACTAGACAAAGCTCAGAGCTGCATATTATTTTTACTGATAAAATGCCTTTCATTTGTCTTGTCAAATTATCATTTTCCCCAACTAGAAGTGTACCTTACTTTGCTCATAAACCCAAAAAGTTCAGAAATTGCCCAAAACAGCGGATTTCCAAAACGTCTTGATTTTTCTACTGAAACTCTACATGCACTTAATATGTGACATGCCTTTTCAGGTGTATTTCCTTGTACAAAGAAAGATATTCTTCAAGTAATTTTTACCTCAGTGGTGATGTTAGGACCTCTTGTTGGTCACAGGGAAAAGTTCACAGGGATAGGAGCAAGGAAAAAGAGAAACTGTTCTTCACCAGAACCTTTAGTCATGTTTAACCCATTAGTAGAACTGGGGATAGATGTCAACTGGTTATGGTGGCAAGCCTGGATTGAAAAACCTGTGTTTGGACATGGTGAGCTGATTATTCAGCTCTGGTCTGCTGTGCATGGCAAATGATCTTCACGCTGCACTTGAACATGCTTTCCAAGGCAATATGCTTGCTGGCACTCAGCTTTACTCACTATAAATGGATTTGAATTGCTGTTGTGAATCAGGATAAAAATGTCCCAGTTCCTGCCCAGAAAATGGATATGTGCATTTTGTCCTGATGCATGTGTCAAGCTTTTATTCGACTAGGGCTCACAGCAGCTTTATACTTCAGATCATTCTTTATCAGTGTATTGCAGCAAACCAATGGACAGGGATTACACAATTGCCACCGACCATTGTCTTTTGCCATCTTCTTCTATCCCTTTAGAAGAAATAGTGCAGAATTAATTATCATTCCTTTGTAAAGATATGAGAACATCATGTGGAACCTCCTTCTGCACAGCTTGCTTTCTAGTCAAAAGTGATTATGTAAAAATCTAATTCTATTGTTTTAACTTGATTGATTCAGACACACTAGGCTTACAGCAATTAAACTAATATAATGAATGAATCATCAGCAGTTATATGGCAAGTTAACAAGCTATAGCCAAACTGTTAAACTGCAAATGCATAGTGTTGAACTTTTTGCTAGGATTGTTTGAGGACCTCCTAGTTTAAAATCCAAATTAGAACCAGACCTCTAACATGTCCCCATGCAACTAATTCAGTCCACATTTCTTCATTCACTGTTACCATCCTGTCTCTCACCTTTGAATAATACCAAGACAGAGAAGCAGCCTGGCTGTGAGATGTCTTTCCTTCAGTCTTTGTCAGAAGATAACATGTTCCTGGTACATGAACATCATGATGAGGAACAGTCAGGTTGCACACTGCAATTCCTGGCTTCCCATACTGATTACCACTGCATCTGGCTTGCAGAAACAAAAACTCAATCAAAGCACCCACAGGGACAGAACTCAATGACTACTCTTGGGGATAGCTGAGCCTCGGGGTCTACTGTAGAAATGGACATGAAGTGTTAAGACTACAAATTTTGACTTTTTGCCTTCACACAGTCAGGAAAGGCAGTCAAGCACATGCACATCTGTGTAAAACAAAACTAGGTAGAAATGAAAGTTTTTAAATTGTAATCTAGGCTTTCTCAGCAACCACTTGGAGATACTTCCTAAAGATACACTCTATTGATGTAACTTTAAATCTTTGTGGACACAATTACTAACACTGGATGCAGTCATGGGAAGTTTTCACTCGTGGCCTGCTAACAAAGGTGTTTTGCCATATCCATGTATACACCAGCTGATCTTGACAAATGAATCACCTCAACAGACAGAGCCATTATCAAGCCTGATCTCTGAATTTCATATTACATACTTGTTAAAAGAATACAAATTACTTCTTAGCTGTAGATCAGAGTTTCATAGTTAAACTCTTCAGTTTTACCACCTCAGGCTCCTTCCCCATTGTCCTGGGTTCATTTTGGGTTAATTATCACAAACAGCTGCTGGCCCAAGAAGTTGGAAGGGGTCACAGTTGGGATAAACAACCAAACCAGCCAATGGAATATTCCATACCATGCTGAGTCATGCCCCTATATAAGGGGAGGGCTGGGCCAGCATGGGGGCACCAGTTTTCAACTTGCTTCAGTGCAGCTGAGCAAGGAAAATGTGGCATCTCGTGCACAGGTAGAGCCTATCACTCACTTTGTCTATCATTTCATTAGTATTGTTGTTTTCTTCTCTCTTTGTGTTGTTTTATTAAACTGTCCTTATCTCAACCCTGGTGCAATGTTGGTGTCCTCCCTTCTTGGCAGAAAACTGGAAGTGTTCGGCTG
>JAAGNO010003489.1:108867-125369 GCA_033439905.1 Ceryle rudis | reverse complement strand
GGGTCCGGGGGAGGAGCGAGGGTTAGGGGGCGGGTCCGGGTTAGGAGCGAGGGTTAGGGGGCGGGTGCGGGTTAGGAGCGAGGGTTGGGGGGCGGGTCCGGGTTAGGAGCGAGGGGTAGGGGGGGGGGCGAGGGGTAGGTGTGGGGTCTGATTGCTCTCCAGCCCTCTCTAGTTCCCCTTCAGGTCTTTGCTCCAACTTTACCTACTCATCTGTTCCCTTCAGTTCTTCCTGGTTCACACCACTTTACAGAAGGTAGTGAAAATTATTTTAAGGATCCAGAGTGGATTTCTGCCTTTGGTTCCTCTTCTTCTAAAGGTTCAGTAGGGACACTTGAATGGAACCAAAATGCATTGTGTGCATTTCCTATCTCCATTTCAGAAAAAGCTATGCACTGTTTTCAGGAACTTGCTGTCCTTGAACACTTTAATGTGGTTAGGATAAAATAAACCAACAGTGGCAGGTCATTTGAATAAAACATTTGGAAGAATAAAGAGTCCTTACTGTCAGAGGCACTTTGATAAGGTTAGAGATTTCCCTAGTCAGGCTGGTTTTGACCATAGTTTGTTTTGCTAGCTGGATCTCTGAAAGTGGGACAGGATGAAGACCCCATCACAGCTCAGCTGGCGCTGTACTGTATATGCCTGTGCTTGGCAATTGGTGGATTTGTATTTGAAGATGCAAATAACTCTGAAAGTGTTTGAATAACATGTTTACACCTGATCAGTATTATTTTCATATTTTTATAAAGCACAACAGTTGGTGAACAATGAAATTATTCCCTGCAATTGCCATAGTCTGCATACAAGAGTCCTCAATGGTGAACTTCTTTGCCCTGCCTATTACCCACTTTTAGGGAAAAGCTGTGAGTTTGAAAAATAGCAGCAATTCTTCTGGGGTTGATGACTTTGTGTCACTGCTCTGGATTCATGGGGCCACTGCACATGAAAGTTTAATGATCGCATAAATTTCAGGTGCTGTTTCTCCCCTGCTGCAGGAAACCATCATACAAATTTCTCTCAATGCTCTACTGCCTCCATAGTCATGCTGCAGGCTTTTCCACACTGTATCCCCCCCACCCCTCTTTTAATCCTTTGTTTAAATCACTTCTCACACCCACAGCTGAGAAGGAGAGGTCATATGTTCAAGCACAAGTAACAAATGGGATTTGCTGTTAAAGGACACCACAGCTTCTCTCTTGCTGGTAACATGTGGTGGCATTAAATTGCTCCAGTGAAAGTACTGATGCTAAGCTGCAGAAAGACTGCTTGGGCACAGATAAACAGGAATTCTGAAGTACTTCCTTCACTCTTGTTTCCAGGCTGCCATCATTTCAAAACCTGCTTAAAAGGTATTAGCTGAAGAGATGAGCATCTGCTTAGTCACTTTAGTTGGAAAATGTTTTAAAGCTTAATTTAAATAAAATCCAGCAGGTAAACTGACCTATTTCATGGTCAGTACTTAGGTTAGTGTCTGCAGTATCCATGTTGCTCTTCGGGTAACAATTTCTACCATGGGTATGCATTTTTTTCCAGGCCTTGCTTGATCTGTTCTGCCAGATCTGGCTGACCAGTCTTTTCCTGGGTTGAAGCCTCGTCCGTAATGTAGAGTATAAGAGGATTCTCCCTGTTTCATCAATTACTCTGAAAGAAAAAGGAGAATTGCACTAGACTTGCCTTAGTTTGTGACATAAGACCTCACACCCACAAAAACATCAGTGGTTTGTATGGCCTTATACCAAGAACAGAGAACTCCACTGATGTGTCCTGCTCCCTGGCTTGCCATCTGCAGTCAGTGCTTGTGGAGGAGAACACCCTGATGGACATACCTCACAGGAGCCTCTCTGGGTTTCCAGTGGCATATGTAGACAGATCAAGTGGGGAAAAATAACATCTAAGACTCTAGTGAAATCCCAAGTGTGCAAGAAAGCTTTGAAGTGCCCTGGTTGTACTTGGAAGGACAGAAGTCTCACTGTAGTTGTGGCTAAAGGGCAACCTCCTCTTATCATCCACACTCAGAAGACAGGTTTGCTGCAAAAAGAAAACACTGCCTGTAAATACAGCAGTGCTAGTGACTTTCTTGATGCAAAACATTAGAAATTAATAGAATAGGTGAGGAGCTGCAACACAAGGGGCAAGCAGCATAAAGGTACATGGAAATGGTGAACACATTCAGGAAGTAGTTCCTTTTTCACAGAGTCAGGATGTCCTGAAACATGACAGAAGGGAGGTAGTGACAAGAGACTGAGGTCTCATCATCTCTACCTGTAATGGCTGCTGCTCACAGCTCTCATGGCCTTGGAGCAGTGGGGTTGTTAGCACAGTCTCCTTCTATGCTATGGGATGACTGCTCTGGTAAAATCCAGAATGGCCAGTAGTTTCTTTCTCATGATCATCTAGGACCAAGTTGCCTGGGAAGGTGGAAGTGAGCAGTACATTGCTACATCTTTCTCTTGGAGAGACATGTAAGAAAAAAATATCTTAAAAGAGCACCTGAATGCCTGTATTGGAAAGGAACTGCAGGGAACAGAAATGAAAATCACAGAAATGAAAATCACAGAAACAGGGAGAGCAGATGAGAATGTATTTGATGGACAAATCCCATTTCTAGGACAGAAAATTGCATCAAAAATTACCATCTGTGCAGGAGTTTCTAACATTTGGTTTGCTGTGAAAGAAGGCAAAGTGACTGCCACCTTTAAAAAATAATAACAGTAAAATAATAACAGTAAAATAATCCCACTGTGCCCTTCACATTACAAACATTTTTAATGGCTTTTACATAACCTCCAGATTGGCCCATTCAAGCAGCTTTGGTTTAGGTGAGGGAAGGTAGCCAGACACGAACTGTGCTCACTGAATCGATGAACTGTATAAAAAGCTCATGAGACATTTTCACTCCTAATTGATTGCAGGAAGCTTCTGTGACATGTGTCACCATCCACCTTAAGGAGAGCTTGATCCATGGGGATGTGGAACAGCAAGCTGTGCAGCCCCTTGGAAAATCAGTTTGCTTGAGAAAGCACAAAATCCTCAGCACTCACTGTGTGCTGCTCTCCCTCCTCACCTTTTTGCCTCCGAAGTGCTTTGTAAGAAGAGACTGGAAGAGCAGTGTAGCATCTCAAATGTAGCTAATACCTACCTGCTGAATTATTCAGTGTTACAGAGAGAAAGGCATTTTCCTCATGTGGCTATATAATTATCTTAATGGTTTTTCACCAAGTTCTGCGCTGTTTATTACAGGGAAGCTGCTTTGACCTCAGTGCGTGGCTGCCACTTCAGCATCCTTCTTGATTTGAGTGGATCTTGGGCACGCTTTGAGAAATATAGGGATGCAGCCACCACTGGCAATGCCCACGTGTTCCTCTGTGCCTAACCTGTGTACTTTTACAACTTGGCTTTTACAGAATTTGTTTTAATGCTTCATCTGGATAATCTTCATGTTGATTTGCTATGATGTGAAAGGAAATGGCAGAATTTTCCCATTATACTGTTAAACATTGTGACCATTCTCCTAGGATATCCTCACCAGCTGTGACATTGCTAAGGAGTGGCAAGGGGAAAAACAGAATTTCTTTTTTTCCCTCAGCACTCTGCTTTTCTCTCCTCCCTTGCTTTGGATGTTGATGGTACCTTGCTGCCTAGTGCTCCTACTCACCTTCAAGCTGCACAAGAGCAGCTGCAGGCATCAGACCTGCCCATTGCCTTCTTGTAGAGAGGCGGAAGCAAGATGGGGAAAGAGTGAGGGAGTGTTTATTCATTGTGATCAGCCTTGCAGGACCTTAGAGGTATGTGCTTTTCTCTTTTAGAGTGCTGAGATAAGTCTTGAGAGAGAACAGTTGAAACCAAGACAGAAAAAAAAATCTGAACTCTGTCCTGCACTTGGCAAAGGCTTTAATACAGAGTGGAAAAAAAAAAAAAGAAAAAAGAAAAAAGAAGCATGGAGAGGGATTGCTCTTTTCTGTCTTCTATTTTTAATGTCTCTGTGTCTTTCCTCTCTTTTGCTTTTGTTCCTGCTTGCTATAGTGATTGTTTTTATCATGCCCACTGAAGTGGGTTTTGGACAGAAGCTCTGCACAGCTTCTGCTTTATGTCAAACTAACTATCGTGTAGTGTGACCAAAGCCACCCATCTTACATAGGCATTGTCATGGTTGTGTCATCATTCCCCATGTGTCTAATGTGATAAGGTCATGGTGGACTTAATCAGGAAGTTCCTGATGGATTTTGGTCTCAGTCAGGTTCAGGATAAAGTTTGATGCAGTAATCCCAAGCATTGGTATTCATTGCCAGGACTTCAAAGATTCTGCAGGCATGTGATATCCAAGACTACCTTGCAGTCAGCCAGTCCTCCTCCAGTTAGGTCACAGGTTCTGCTCTGCAAGTCTGCAAGCTTTCACCCACCACACCATACAACATGGACCCTGTGCTAAAAAGGGTGAAGAGTTGTGTCACACACCTGTGTCCCAAAACATACTAGTGAGCAAGCATGGCCCATGTGCTCTGGACCAAGCTGCTCCCTCACAGCTCTGGTACTCAAGCTATCTGAGCCTGGCATGAATGGGAGATGACTTCAAGAGTAATCTCAGGAGCTGGACAAGGAGCACATGAAGGTCTTTCTTGGAATTCAATTCTGCATTGGTTTTATGGAAATATGCACCTACTCTAAAATAACTTTTGGTTTTCTTATTATCTGCACCCTCTTTCTAAAGGGCTTGTGGCGGTTACTACATCATTTAAGCTGGAAGCTGATAGAGCTTTCAAGTAATTACTAGTGACAAGTCTAAATAGATAAAATAGAATTTGGTTTCCAACACTGAATGCTTTCTTTCAAGAGGATTGCTAAGCAGTTTCTTTGCATCTTTCTCATTGGAGCTGTAGGAAACCTTCTTCTTTAAAGTTGATTATTCATTTGGAAAGCAAGCCCCAGTTAGCATGCAGCTAATGTCTAACTCAAGATGTGCTTTACATTTAAAGGCATTAGCCTGGGAGGTATGCACTGCCTGAGGAGAGGAGAGTGATGTAACTACTGATGGATGCATGGGGGAGAAAGTCGATAAGCAGCACAAAAGAATGAATCGCACAAACATGCCTCATTGTTCAAGACTGCTCATAACGCAATTGTAGTATAACTGAAAGTGTGTATTGTAAGAGGTCAGGTATTGCACACACCAGGGAACTGGAGCATGATTTGGGTACTGTAAGTGAATGGTAGCTGCTTCTGAAGGCTCTCTCTCAGTAATGTTCCCCTAGTATTTTAAGAAAAGTCTTCCTTAGAAATGTCCTTGTTGTAAACTCTGAGCTCTGTGTACAGAGATGGGGAAATTTGTTAATTGGTGCCTTTTACACAAAAATGCTTTTAACTCCTCTTCCTTAAGGAAAAAAGTGCCATTTAGCAAACAACTTATACCACATCTTACAGCAAGACTTAGCAGCTGTATATGGAGAAAAAGAAAACTATTTTTGTAGGAAATCTGGAGTTTAATTGTGCAGTCTGGACAGTCCTTGTTTGGTGAATACTTTGGAAATACCTTATATGGTATCTGGGATAAGTCAGTACATCCCAAAACAAAGTGGGCTCTGGGCGCTGCTGTGGGATCTGAAGGGGAACTGTCTTTGGCAGAGAGCTCAGCAGGGATCAGCGGTGCCATGAAATTCCCCTCAGCTCGGCAGGGTTATTAATGAGATCTTTCCAGACATTCCCTTCCAGCTCATCTCCATTTTTATTTTAACCTTCACTTTATGACAACTTGTTTGCAGCAGTGTTTGTGTTAGTGTGACACACGGAGCACCAAAACAGCTGTAAAGTTCACATAAGAAAGAGAAGAAGGGGGAATGCAAGGTTTTTGTCCTCTTCCCTGGGAGAATCTCCAGGTCACTTTTCAGACTGTGAAACAGAGAGGGTCTGTCAAAGAAGTAAAAAAGCCAGAGAAATCAGAGTTGCTGACTGATTGTGTTGTTTATGTGGGTCTTGAGGCTTATAAAGCTTTCTCTTTCCATGGTATGTCCTGCCAGGATGTTGTGAGATGGATGGGACTCACAAAATGTTATATGTGTCTGTCTCAGGAGGCAGTTACTGAACTGCTTCCCAACACATGGTGACTGCTTCATGAACTTGTCAAATGGACTAGAGCATCAAATGAGAGTTAGAAAAGGGGAAAGTGAGAGGAAGGGTTTTGTTAATTTCTCCTTTCCTGACCTTCTACATGAATTAAGCATGGGGTATAAAATGACTCTAAGGACCCTAGCAGTGTTACAGGACATGTGCTGACATGAAAAGTACTGATGTTCCTCAGGAGACCAGCTGCACTACTCATCTGTCCTTGTGTAAACTTTGAATAGGGATTACTGGGATTTAAGTCCTAGCAGGAAACACAGAGGATGTCTTTTCCTCACACTCATTAAACTTTCAAGAGATATTGAAATGCAAAATTGCATACTCCAAGCAACTTGGGCAAATGGAGAAACTGTTAATGAAGGTAGACCTGTAAGATTTGATTCATTCACAGCTTTGAACATCCAGACTGGTTTATGCTCACTATATGGAGAAGAAGACATGAAATAGACAGCTTTATTTATTTTATCAGTAAATGAAATGGTTTTAGGTGGAAATTATTGTGTTTGGGCCAGAGAAAGGAGGGAATATCTTTGGGTTTGTAAAGTGAAGGAGTAAACTTTTCTAACGATGATCTTATACTATGCTGCAGGGACTTGCTGGAAGCAACCCAGAATCAAACAGGCTTCTTTAAAGTATCTTTTTTCCCATTTGTCCAAATCCATCACTTCAGAATTAACACTGGTGTATTGTGAAACTTTTTACCCTGGTAATGCTGGAAGAAAGCAAATGTTTTCCTGACTATCATACCTCAGCTAGGAATACGTGAGTAATTCAGAGTTCAGTTTCTCTTTCCTCTCTCTTCCTTCCTTACCTTTGTTCACATAGTTTCTCCCGTTTCCACACCAGCAGATGTGCATTTTTATACGTGTAGTGTGCATCATGATTTTTTGACCAAAGGGAGGTTTTCCATGGTCCACTTAGGTAACCTTTGAAAGAAGCCTGGGATGTAGACATAGATAAGGATGGTAATATTGGGTCAGTTCCTGGGCTCTCAAGGACCTGCAGCCTTCTACTGGTGGAGGGCAGCAGGCCTTGGAGACGGCCCAGCTCCTGGTGCAGGTTATGGCAAGGCACCTCAGATTTCCTGAGATGCTACAGTGACTAGTAGTCTGGTGGTAGAAACAAAGCTTTGGGAATAGGAGAGGACCTCTGTGAAACCTTCATCTGTCACCCCTCAGCCACAGCGTGAACCGCCCCAATTTATTCTGGGTCTTCTGAAGTGTTTCTCAGTTTCTCTCTTAGCTTCCTGATCTCTTTTTAATTTGTTGGGGGTTTTTTGGGGGGGAGGGAGGGGAGAAGGGGGGTTGTTTCGTTTTTCACAGTTTCTTTACTCCTACTTGGGGAGGGAATAGAAGGGACAGTATATTACAAGTTAGTATCTAGCAGCTGAGACTTCCTGTTATCTTGGATTTTTTTCTTAAATTCTCTCAAGTAATTGCCTCATTCAAATCCTGAAGGACTGCACCACCCCTGGTAGACAATTAAGTGCACATATCTCCAGGCTCTTTGTCTACCTGCTAAGAAAATACTTCCACCCATTCTGTCCATTTATCAACTGCTTATAAAAAGATGGAGAAATGGAAGGGTGCACAGCAAGCTTACAGAATAGTACAAAATCTTCTCAGGTTCTCTGTATACTGAGGAAGTACCTACATGCTGGCAATGGTTTTCTCCTTTCCTCTCACACTACTAAGTAGCTTGGCCATTTTACTCTGAACAGCAGGATGAAATAGAGTAGGAGTGGGAAACTGAATGTACTTAGTTTAACTGTCCCAAGTGGGACCCCTTCAAGGATTCATCTGTTTAAGATGAAGAAACATCCAGAGGGCATTAGGATGACGTAGACACTTCCATCTTTGCGTATTCAGCTTGAGATATCCTACAGAAGTCAGTTTTTTGAAGGTCTCTAATTTTTTCCCTTCTAGCAGATGACCTCTTTAAAGACATCTGGACCCCAAAGTCACTGTGGGGAGCACAGACCACCATAGCACATCATGCAGCCCCATGCATAACAAGACCTTTCCCTTCACAACATCTTGCCAACAGCATAAAAGTGTTTTGTTTTTCTTTAATCCAGAGGCTTCAGGCTGATGTCTAACACACACATGTTAAAAATCTTGTGGAAATTACCAGGGCATTTTTGTTTCTTTTTATTAAAAAGGTAAACAAACCCTGAGAGATGTAAGTCAGGTAGAGCCGTGCGTGACTATTTAATAACAGTGTTTGTGAGGTTGTAATTCCCATGGTACCACCAGGCTCCTGCTTGTTATAGGTAGCTAATTATAGCATCCACAATGCTCCCAGCAGTGGAGCAGAGGGACACAGCATGGCCTCTTTCTGTTAGAATTCCCCACCTCAGCCTCTGCTCCCCCTCCTCTCTGGAAGATAAAGAAACAAATCCCAATTTAGTCATCAAGGTCTGAGACGTGCAGTGAATAATTCAGTTCCTCATCTTCACACATAGACTCAGCTGTATAAACAAACTCAGCTGTTTCTGCAAAGCGCACAAATACATTTCCCAATGTTTTTTAGGCATGGGCTATATTGCTGTAGTTGAAAAACAAGATGTAAAGAGAGAAGGGTCATGAATGCTTTGCTGGTGAAGCAGCAGTGTAAAAAGCCAGTGAGCTTGAGCTGCCAGACCTGGGACTGGGGCACTGTGAGAGACCAAACCAATCAGTCAGTGAATCATACCAGAAGGAACCCAGCTGTGTGGCTGAGAGTCATGTAGGGGACTGGGGAAATGGTGATATTTGCCTCTTACAGCTCTTCTTGACACCCTGGCTCAATGCATCTGCTTCATAAAAGCCACTAGGCCCCAAAAGGTATGAAGTTAATGAGGTTCATGATACAAGCACTCAGCTCCAAGAGCCTGATGGCCATGATAAACATGCAGAGGTTTTAGTATATCTGTGGACACTGTTGGACCCCTGAGTCAGCACAGCTGCAAGGTGGGGTCAGGAGAATCTTCATTTTTATTAAAGATGAGACTTAGTATGCAGAGACTGGCTGATCAGCAAGGCCAGTCATTTTGTCACTTGACAGCCTGTTGGCTCATCCACCTTTGAAAGTGGATGACCACAAAAATGCCTTGACACTTCTCTTTGCTTTAGGGAGGTGGGCTTTGGGCAGAAGCTTTGTTGGTGGAGTTAAGTCTTGTCTGCAGTATTATCTGGCATGTGCGCACACACGAATTTGACTCTAATGAGCTCTCTGATGACCTTCATTGTGGTTCATCTGATACACACTTGTACATGTATCCTGATGCTGACTATGTTTACTAGATAGTAAGTGCCGGGAATCATCTTCTACCTCCTGCTCTATTAACTGAGGGCACCATCCTGTGTGAACTCATAAACGAGCTTTAAGGAGTGACCATCCCCTGGATATCAGTCAAATAGTGGAATTAAAATTTACCCAGGCTAAGTACACATCTGCAGGCTGTGCTGGTGCTAACTTGCCAGTTCATGTGGATTTTAAATTTAATCTTTATTCTGGATTGTGTGATTCCTTCTTGGCTTGAATTCTGGAGAGCAGTGTAACCAGAGAGTCAAAATGAGCCACGGTGTTTGATGCAAAGGAGAGATGGTGTCTCCCTCTGTTTATATGGTTTTAAGAAGTAGGACTTGGTTCTGATTGTCAACCCACCCCATGGGTCTTGTTGCATGGGTCTGAAAAAAAAAAAATCACACATTGAACGCACAATCAAAATAGGGAACAGTGTAATTTTCAGGCTGAGTAGGTCACTTCCTTTCCTGGCTGAAGGCTTGTGCAGTCTTTCATTGCCTATTACAAAACATGACAAGTCATTGTCTGGCGCTTACCAAGAGAGATGATGTGTGTCAACAGTGTTTGCCTAGAAGATAAGGAAGCTTCAATTAAAAACATTTATTTGCAGTGTACAAACATGCAAGAACAAATTTGTAAGTAGTAATAAACTGAAAGGACAATCAGTCACACCCAAAAATAGATCCCATGACTAGATAGCGAAGTAGCAGGTAGGTACAGTATGATGATGGAAGTGTATCTGCAAGGAGACCTGTGCGTCAGATCACCTGATTCTATTAGCCTCAGACTGGATGTGTCATGACATCTGGTAGGACAGCACTGTCAGACAGTCACATCTCAGAGGTGGTTTCTCTGCCAGTGTCATCACTGTGGGGCAGATGTGTCCCACAGTGTCTTTGTGGCCGTGCTGACTCCTCTATGTACAGCCTGGCAGCATATGTCTGTGAGGTCAGTGAGCTCCATAGCATGTCCCACAGCTGAGCCCTGCAGTGGCCAGCAATAGGAGACCTCTGGGAATATCTCGCACCTCTCTCCCTGCCTGCACATCTCAGATCCCTTCCAGAGAAACCAGGGAAATCCAAACCATGGAGTTGGGCTCCAGCCAGCCTCTCACAGGCCTTTTGACCAGCCTCACAGGTACCAGGGTGTCTCCCCCCTGAGATGGTGGACACTATTTTCCTGCTCACTGTACTTCTGCAGGGAATCCTTTGTGTCTGGCTGAAAAGCACTCAGAGGACAAGTCCTCTGAAGGTGCAAAATAGGAGATAGCAGTTGATGCTCATACTGGTTAACGTCCCAGGATGTAAAGGTCTGGGACAGGTACGAGGTCCGCACTTGAAATCTCCTGTGTTCAGTTAAATTGCTCTGAGCTTTGGGGGCTGAAAAACTGGGCTGGCTCTCTCCTGAGAAGCGTTTCACATTAGTGTCCTGTAATTGCTCCGGAAATAAAACTAGGTGTTTGCATAAGACTGAGGCCATGGGTGCATGAATGGGTTAACCCACAGCAGCTCAAGTTGTTCCAGTTTCCAAAAGGCTATGAATACACGATTCAATGGTAGAGAGACATTAAGCCCATCCAGCAACAACATATTTACTCCTGGTTTCATTGTGGGTTGTTTTCTCACATGATGAAACACCTAATCTTTAGATACATAGCCTGCTTCCTTCTCACACCTCTCAGTGAAGGGTCTGCTAATTGGGCTGCTCCTGCTGCCATGTACTTTGCTCCAAGATTTTGTCTCAAGTTCAGTGTGTCCCTGTGTGTGGCCAGAGTCTTCACTGTGTATTGTGCATATAAAGGTAAAAGCCACCCACCTAGCTGAGAAGCAAATTTCACCTTGTGTTACACATTCATTGCAAAAAATAAGACTGTCATGTTGCCTGGTGTGTCTGAAATAAATGTGTACGATGTAGTTTTTCTTCTCCTCTCTCCTTAAACCGAAGGGAGATGCATTGGTTCCTCTCTGCACATGTATAGGGACAGATAAGAGATGCGAGTCACATCAGTGCTGGGTCATGTTTGGACAAGGACTTCCTTCTCTTTATGGCCCAGAAGGACAGGGAAACAAAGCAACCTGGTAGTCATTAATTTAGTCTTGGACCTTCCTCATGTTCTGTAGGGCAAATTTGTCCCTTCTTGCCTCAGTTTCCCCATTCCCCCCAGGCATTACTGCCAATGTACTGCATGCTAGTGGCAGGCTCTCCCCATATCCCTCAGCATGGGCTCCCACTGCAGTGGTTGCCACCCAGCTCTGCTTCTTTCCTGTGCCTTGAAGGGATCTGCTAATAGCAAAGAGAAAGTTCCTGGTCCAACCCCAAGCACTTATTCGCAGGTAATTATTCAGCACCATATCAGCACTTCACAGCCCTGATTTTCCTGACTGAGAGACAACTAATTAAAGGAACAGGCACAGCACAGTTTTATTGCCAAATGGGTAAAACTTAATAAACAGTAATGACATATTGGTTCATTAGTATCTCCCTCTGTTACGTTTCTCTTTTCTTTCCTGAAATGAGAAGGGCATTAACAATGGAGACAAGGAACCATTCAAATCAGGTGGGATACCCTCTCTGTAGAAGTAGCCACATTGCACCAAGGATGTGTAGTAGCATTCTGCTCATGTGGCTCTTAAAGATGCTCAGTCCTGGCCCAGAAGCAGTGGTAGCAGTCAGATGCAGTCATTGCGTTCTCTACTTCTTCCTACATCCTTTGCCTACTCCACCCTTCTCCCCCCACCCCAAGAAAGAGCTGCTTTTAATCCCTAGAGCCAGCACAGAGTATAGATATATGGAAACTGCTGGAAGACATTGGTGTGTGGGGTGTGAGCCCTTGCCACACTGCTGGCTGGAGCCAGTCACCCATTTGGCTGGCTCCAAGTGCAAGCTAGCTGGGGCAGGCAGGGGAGACATCTTTTCCCACACAGGGTGCTGCCCTGAATTTTTTTCCCCTTCTCTCATCTCAGCCGTCATCACCTTCCTCTGCAAAGAAGAACATCTTGTTGCAAGCAGGATTTTGCCCCCTCCCCCACTAGCAGACAGGATTGCTGGGTATTTTCCAAAGGCTCCTGTGATGTATCTGTTCTCCTGGAGGATATTCATCCTTGGGTCAGTCTCTTCTCCTGCCAGATCACCTATGGAAAGCTAGAATTCCTGATCTCTTCATAAGGCTGAAGGCTTCTTTCTGAAAGGTCATAATCCCCGTGTTTGGGGAGCCCAGAATTGTTCCTGACCACCTAAACCTATCTGTTTGAATCATGGCTTCTCTGAGAAGGGAATCATGGCAGGTCTGAGAGACTGATCTCCAAAATCAGAGGAGGAGTGGCTGGCTAGCTCAGAGAGCCCAAGATGAGCGTACAGATTCAGGACTTATTAAAAGGCTATTTTTCAATGTAAGAGGGATCTCGGGTCATCTCTCGTTCCAGCTGGTGGACTCAACTTAGAAGAGACAGCCATTTCAGAGAGCTTTGACCAACCTTTGCCCCAAGCAGTCTGTCCCAGGGCTGCCCTAGACCCACATGTCATGGGTACATGGTTATGCTTACTATGTCTTTCTTACCTGATAGATATTTTTAAGTAGTCTATTCAAGGTAAAGCTGCCTCTATGGGAGAAAACTGTTTTGAACAGCTTCCTTGTCTCTGGTGTTAACGCCCTCCTTTTTGGGTGGGAGACTTTGTTTCCCATCCCATTATAAGAAAAATCACCCTTGTTTCAGGGAGAAAAAGAGAAATATAAGCATCCTTGTCCCCTGGAGGATAAAAGGCTGCAAACACTGAATGGAGGCAGGTGCATCCCTCCAGCTGCACAGCAGGTTCCTCCTGCAGTTGTGTTTGTAAGGACAGGGAGTTTATGTGCAGAGATAATGCAGAGAGTGAGACCACCCAATGGCTTTCACACAAGTCGCACGTCTTAACAGTTACAGTAATGCAAGAAAGCTATGTCTTTCCATAAAGCTTTAGTAAAGAAGGGGGAGGTAACTCAGGAAGAATACAAGGTTGTTGCAAGGTTATGTAGGGAGAAAATTAGAAAGGCTAAAGCTCAGCTAGAACTTAATCTGGCCAGCATCATCAAAGATAATAAAAAGTGTTTCTATAAATACATTAATGGTAAAATAAGAGCTAAAGAGAATCTCTACCCTCTACTGGACACGGGAGGGAACCTTGTGACCAAAGACAAGGGAAAGGCTGAGTTTCTGAGTGCCCACTTTGTCTCAGTTTTTTGTCAGCAATGCCAGTTGCTACCTGGGGGTCCACCTCCCTGAATTGGAAGATGGGGATGGGGAGCAGAATGCAGCCCCCATAATCCATGAGGAAGTGATCAGTGACCTATTGTGCCACAGAGATGTGCACAAGTCTATGGGACCGGTTAGGATACCCCCAGGGGTGCTAAAGTAGCTGGCAGAAGTGCTCACCAAGCCACTCTTCATTATTTATCAACAGTCCTGGCTAACCGAGGAGGTATCAGTTGAATGAAAGCTAACAAATGTGATGCCCATTTACAAGAAGGGCTGAAAGGATGATCCTGGGAACTACAGACCTATCAGTCTGACCTTGGTGCCAGTGAAGGTTACAGAGCAGGTCATCTTGAGTGCCATCACATGGCACATACAAGACAACCAGGTGATCAGGCCCAGTCAGCATGGGCTTATGAAAGGCAGGTGCTGCCTGACTAACCTGATCTCCTTCTACAGCAAGGTGACCCACCTAGTGGATGAGGGAAGAGCTGTGGACATTGTCTACCTGGACTTTAGTAAAGCCTTTGACACTGTCTCCCACAGCATTCGCCTTCAGAAACTTATGGCACAAGGCTTGGATAAATACACTCTGCACTGGATAAAAAAACTGGCTGGCTGGCCAGGCTGAAAGAGTAATAGTGAACGGAGCTGAACCTGGCTGGCATTTGGTTACAAGTGGTGTTCCTCAGGGCTCAGTAGCGGGGCCTGTTCTTTTCAACATCGTTATTAATTATCTGGATGAGGGGATTGAGCATACCCTCAGTAAATTTGCAGATGACACTGAGCTAGGTGGGTGCGTTGATCTGCTAGAGGGTAGTGAAGTTTTACAGTGGGACCCAGACAGGCTAGATCAGTGGGACAAGGTCAATTGCATGGGGTTCAACAAGGCCAAGTGCCAGGTCCTGCACTTGGGTCATAACAACCACCCCGTGGTAAACTACAGAGTTGGGGATGTGTGGTTGGAAAGCTGCAAGTTGGAGAAGGACCTGGGGGTATTGATCGAGAGTCAACTAAATATGAGTCAGCAGTGCACACAGGTGGCCAAGAAGGCCGATGGCATCCTAGCTTATATTAGAAATGATGTGACCAGCAGGAATAGGGAGGTGATCATCCCCCTTGTACTTGGCACTGGTGAGGCCATGTCTTGAATATTGCATTCAGTCCTGGGCCCCTCACTGTAAGAAGGACATAAGTGCTGGAGCGTGTCCAGAAAAGGGCAACAAGGGTCGTGAAGAGCTTGGAGCACAAGTCCTATGAGGAGTGGCTGAGGGAGCTGAGGTTGTTTAGTTGGGAGAAGAGAAGGCTGAGGGGGGACCTTACTGCTCTCTGCAACTATCTGAAAAGAGGTTGGAATGAAGAGGGGGACAGCCTCTTCACCCTGGTGACGTGTGACAGCACCAGAGGGAATGGATGCAAGCTGCAGTGGGGAGGTTTAGGATGGGTATTAGGAAACATTTCTTCACAGAAAAGGTTATTAAACATTGGAATGATCTGCCCAGGGCAGTGGTGGAGTCGCCATCCCTGGAGGCATTTAAATGGTGTGTGGACCCTGGTGCTCAGGGACAGTGTTTAGTGGTGAGCTTGCAGTGTTGGGTCGAAGGTTGGACTAGATGATCTTGAAGGTCTCTTCCAGCCAAAGACATTCTGTGATTCTGTGGAAGGGTTTAGAAGGTAATTTTGCTCCTAAGAAAGTTGTCCAACACATGCAGTGCTATCAGAGAGATACCATGAGAGCATGCTTCTCATGGGGAGGGGAGAAGACAGGTAGCCTATGTATAACTGAGGAAAAAGCCAAGGTAGAGAAGTATAGCTGTTTGGATAGGTAAGCTGGATAGATCTTATTTATACGGATCATAGGATAGAGGTGGGTGGGTCATAAGCAAAACACCTGGGAGAAGATTGATGCTACCTGAGAATGATTAGTTGCTGTTGTTTCTGTCTCGCTGCCAGAGGCTCTTCAGGATTCTGAGGATCAAAAAAGTTGGTCTCTTCTGTCTTTCACTGAACAAGCTGCTTCTGCTTGTGGAGTTTGGAGCAGGAGTCTTCTTTATCAGGTCTGGCTTTTAGTGGAGGAGTTGGGCTTTGGGTCAGAGTACGTGTGGTTGTACAAAGTAATCTCTCAGACAAGGTACTCTATCTTATTTTGTAGACTATGATTAGGACATCTTCTCTTTCCTTCTGGTACTGTAGAGGGAAATGCTTAGGTTACTTTACACCAAAAAATAATAACTTGACCTCTACACTAAAAAGATTTTGGGGGTTGCAGGCAGGAAATGGTCGCCACTAACCCAAGCTGTTAATGGTAACTGTGGGATCTGCATGTATGGGCTGGCAGAGTACCCTTGTGGTCCTCTCTGGTTGGCTACTGGTAACCATATCTCAAAGTTTGAAGCAAGTTAAGTGCAGAAACTTTTTAGCTTCTGTTGTGCAGGGGATCAGAGTAGATTATGACAGCTCATAGTAATGTTGCTCTCTAGTCTTGAAATCTGATCTCATAGGTGTTAATCACTAGACAGTCTTGGTCAAAACTTAAAATGCTGTGTTATTTTTAAGCTCTCTGAGAAAGAGAGTAAAGGAACATAAAACCTGTGAGAAATTGAGAAGAACAGTTGAGATAACACCTCTTATGTACTTGTACTCATACTCTTCATTTACTGATGTAGACAAATACAAAAAAGTCTGAAAAAATAGAAATACATGCTAGTATTAGTATTCTCTTGGACTTTTTTAAGGGTACCAGAGTTCTAGGGGGAAAGCAGAAAACCTCCAGGGAAATAATTTTGTCTGCCGCTAATGAAGCTCTTAAAACAAAATAATTAAAATCTCCAGTTATTGTTAAGATAAAGAAAGAGCTAAAAATTAACAGCA
>JAAGNO010003489.1:55141-96226 GCA_033439905.1 Ceryle rudis | reverse complement strand
AGAAGCAATTGAAAGGAAAAAACCCACATCAAGCAAGTAGCCAAAGTTTATAAAATAGGCACGTAGTTGTGACCTTCCTAGAGTTACACAGACATGTGCATGCACCCATCAGCCCTTAACTTCAATGGGAGTTGCTCACATGTGTCTTTGGACAGATCTTGTCCCTAAACTGATTTTTGTCCAAAGGAAACTTGGGCTCTGATTCAGGTTCAAATCAGGTTCAATGTGGAAAATCCTGAACTTGGAGCCAGACCCTAGAGCAGCCCTTCAAAGAGGCAAACAAACAGACGAGACCAGCTTTTCTCCCTAGCTAGAGCTCTCTGGCCTCATGCTTGGGTCTAGCACACCCCTCTGACTCCCTCCAAACTGAAACAAAATTATTTTTAAAGGGATCTTTATCCCACCCAGGAGAATACAGTGCAGGCAGTTGGCTAGTGATGCTGCCTTGGAGCTCAGCCACCTGGGGCAAGTGTAAGACTGCACATAGAGGGAAAAGGAGAAAGCAACAAGTGACAGAGAGACCCTTTTGCTGCAAGAGCCTGGGAGTTTCATCCCAGAGACTCCCAGAGGTTTAAATCTCCTCCACTTAAAGAGGCAAATACCATGTTTTTACTGAATAAGCTGCTGTTGCTGGTTAATTTGGGCAGGTTTTTTGTTTGTTTGTTTTGTTTTTGCTATTTTTAACGCAAGTAGATGTCATCATGCACTTATTTCAGTATTGCCTGCCCTGCTGACAGCGGGGAATGAACTTCTGTGATGACTGCGCATTACTGGGCAAAGACTGGACTTTGGGGAAAAAAGGTCGAACAAATGAGACCTTGGTTGTTTTCCTGACAAAACAGTGAAGGTGCTTAGATTAATCTGCTTCTCTTCCTAGAGAATGTTGTTCACTCTCGGTGAAAACTGTTAAGTAACCAAATTAAAATGCAGTATGCTGTTACAACTAAGGTAATCCGGCTGAAATTCATCCTACTGCAAATCCCAGACCAAGCAGTTTAGGGATGGGCCAACCAAATAAATGTAAGCTGTAGTACAGCCAATTTCCTGTCACTGAGGAGTCATCTCAGGTTCACTGGTACCTTTGGTTAGAAGCTCACCCTGCCCCAGCACAGCCACAAGGCTGACATCCACCCCAGGATACTAGCAAGCATAATACCATTTTGGAAAATACATTTTCATATTTATCAAGCAAAATCTTGCCAGACTTCCGTTCTACTGTTCTTTTGACTTCGGCTTATAGACACTGTTCAGACCAAAAAATACTTTTAGAAACTCAACCAAAAAGACCTGTCTTCTTGATAGATTCAGATTCCTAATCAAATGCAGATGTGTATCTCATTTGGAAGCATATCACTTTTGTGCTTCTGAATACAGATAGAACAGTTTCCAAACACTTGGAAAAAAATACCAACAAACCTGACCTGCTCTTAAAAGAGAGCAACCATCTGTAATACCTAATTTGACAACAGGACTTGAGGGATTTCCAATAGCCAAACCATGCTCCTTCTTCTTTTTTTTCCCCCCCTTCTGCTCACCCTGCAAATAAAGCCCAGGAGTTTAATGAGGGGAAAAGCAAGCATTTAAATATTTATTCTTTACACTGGATAGTCCCTATCTAGTGCTGCATTTCTACAGGCCCCACTTTGATCACTTTCCTAATGTAGTTGTTGTTCTTGCTGCATCCTGACTTTGGTCAGAGTTGTAGCCTTTCCATTCACCTTTTTGCAACTTCTACTCTTGAGCAAATTACTTTCTCAGTTTTACAAATGACTCTGTATATCAACCTTGAATACTTGCTGTCATGAAGTAAGTGAAGACACAAGACCAAGGAGAAAGGTGAATACAAGTTAACTAAAAATTTAACATGAGTAAGTGATGGTTTGAAAATGTGCTTGTTCCTTGCTGATTTACTGCCTGGCTTCATTATCAGCACCATACTTCCTCGTTCAGTTTCCTGTTTAGAGTCTTGCTTGTTGCATCATTTTCAATCAGCACCACAGGTTTTGGGGGAACAAGGTGCTGAGTTAACACAGTGCCTTTTGCAGCATTCAGAAAAAGTTGTCAAGAATCAGAATTTCTTTTTTTTTTTTTTTTTTTTTAAAGATTCAAGCCCACTGACCTGACTGTAGTATCCATGAGCTTCAGCCTCTGAAGGTGCTAGAGTCAGGGGAAAGCTTGTTTTCTCCCTGACTCAGAGATAGACCTTTTTTTCAGAGAGATACTGCCGATATAGTGTTAATGAGAGCAGATTTTGTGGGATTGATTTGTGATGCTGGCATCCACCCATCAGGAATGATGACAGATCCATCAGCTTGTTTTATTTTAGCCATTAAGAGAGGAAGCAGCTTCTTTAAATAGCCCTAAAGTAGCAAGTACAATTATTATCTAAATCAAAAACGATTGCTAAAGTGTTTATTTATACAGCTAGAATACTTTAACTTAGTATTAGAGCAGCATAGTTGTATAATTAACAAAATGTATCTTTAACAGATATATTAGAGGGAATGACTTGATGAAAATATTAAGGAAAACCCAAGCTGCTGAGTTGTACAAGATCTTCATTACCTTCATTGGGATTAACTCTCAGTGTCTTCAGCTGAAAAATGTATGTTGACATGATCATGCTCATTATCCTGGTACCTTGTCTACGGCTGCTTTTTATTGCTGTCGTTGGATTCACCTAAAATCAGAGTTCTGCCAGGGCTGATGCTGTCCAAAATTGTAAGGAGGTGTTATCCTTACTCCAGAGTGCTCACAGGCCAAATATTTGGCATGCAAATAACAGGTAAAGCAACCTTCTGCAGGTAATACTCAGCTAAAAAGCAGGGCTGGGATGAAAGCTGTAGCCTCCTGACTCCCAGTCCTCTGTCCTATCTGCATAGTCAGCTTTCAAGGCAATGTAGTGACTCCATTTCTCAAGGACAGTTGCAAGGAAGGCCAAGTGTTAAAATAGGAATAGCTCATTCCCATTTAAGAGCTGGGAGAAGAGAGGAAATGAAGCAGTATACATTTGCAGATGACCCCCATGACGTCCTGGGTAACACGGAGAAAAGTGATCTAGAAGCCTGTTCTAGACTTTATTGCAAGACATCCTCTGCCAGAGGTGGCCCCACTGCAGTCTTCTGGTAGCTGCTGTGGTGCAATGCTGTCTTTGCCTGCTAGAGACATCAGCTCAGAAGCATGTGTGGCTGCAGGCAACAGGAGCTCCTGGTGCTGCTTTGAGTCTTAAATATTTAACCGGGGCACCACTCTGCCTCTTGCATGCTGCCTGAGCTGTTCCAAGGGGCTGGACCTGCAAATTGCTTCATAAAGCAGAAGAGGTTTTCAAAAGCACCAAGGGGTCACTTAAGCAGTTACCTTTCAGCAACACCTTTGAAAATCTCTCTTAACAAAGCCATAACTTTACAAAGGCACAAGGCCAGTTTCAGTTTGGAGCCTGCCTCCTGTTCAGCAGCAAAGGGTGTTTGCTACAAAGCCACCCACCATTTCAGACATGATGCTGCAACCTCTCAACTCAATGAATAGTGTTTAACAGCATGAATTTTATTATTTTGGCTCTGAAGGTCCCACAAGGCTCCAAGTTCATAGACAAAACCTCCCAAAATACCTCCCAATGAAAGTGCAAAACCAGAATTATCTTTGCATTCAGTGCACCCCTGAAATTTACTGACTGTTTATATTGCTAACTGCTACTGCTGGGAGGAGTCCTATAAATAACCTTGACAATGTGTGGGTTTTAGGGGAAAAAGCGTTGCATGAATAATGACCCATTTGTAGCCTAGAGGCTATGTGAGATCTCAGTTTGCTATTTCTTGCTGTGTTTTTTCAGGAGGAACTACCTCCAAGAACTGGGTAAAAGAAAGCAGGGAATGTTCTCAATATTGTTGAAGTGAGGGGTGGTCAAGCTTTTTGTTATGTAGACAAGGGCTGAATGTAGATAAATCTTCCAGGCCATCAAACTTCAATCCCAAACTCTGCAATATTATTAGTGGTACATGTGTTATTTTGGAGGAATACAGAAGAGATACACTTATTTCTCCATATACAGTAGATCCTTCACCTCAGCAGCCCACATGCTTTCCTGAAATAGTCCCACGTGGTTTTGATTATAATTCTTGTGTCATTTCTGGTTAAAGACTAGTTTGTCAACATGATCAGGCCACCTCAAACAGATCTTACTGTATTTTTTCCAGTAAGAGACTCAGACAGGGGAGGAAAGAAGATGATACAGAGGAGTATTATGTTCTTTTGAGGTTTGTTTGCTACACATCTGTGTAGAGAGACCTCAGTAAGGAAGACAGCTTTGAGTTAAAACAACAGACAGATGGAAAATTGAAGGATTCCCTACTGAACTCACCTATTTTTTTAACTGCATTTTTTAAGACATGAAGTCCATATTCTTGTTTGCTCCCTTGATTCAATATCCCAATTTTTTTCTAGTAGAATTACATTCATTCTATGTCTCCAAACCACACCACTTTTTCATCAGGTACTAAATACATTTATTTTTTTTAAATCTTCTTAGCAAAATTAATAGCCTAGGTGGTACAGCAAGCTTCTGGACTTTGGATGTCTCAGGATCTATAAGCATGATCTCAGTAAGCACTGAAGTGGGATAACTTACCTGAACATGTAGTCATGTAATGTGCAAGTACCCATATTGCCATGGTATCTCTTCTGCATGTTAATTTGTCAGCTTTGTGTTGAGGTTTAAATGCAGAAATTTCTAGCTGGTTCCCAGGGTTATCCTTCATTAACAAGCTATTTGTATATAGAAAATTCCCTTGGAAATATTTTTTTTCCCGATAAATTTTCTCCCCCTAACAACAAGCATGAAATATAACGGCTTACGAGAACCAAGCCCAACAGTGTGTTTCTCTTTTCTTCCTTTTCCACTCTCCAACTCCATTCCAGATCCTTGTTCGTTTCTGGAGATGAACTCTGTTAACAAAGAGAAGCACTTGTTCATCAAATCTTGCAAAGTGTTAATAGAAGAAGTAGCTGCCCAAAGGGGGGACCTTTCATATCACTACAGCTACTCAGTTTTGACTGACAGAGGAGTGGAGTACATCTCCTCTGCAAATGGAAACAAATGCACTGGACCATAATTAACTTTCTGGCTCCATCATAACTTACGGAGCACCTGCAAAGCCACCTGCTAAATTCTGGCTGGATGTTCTCCTTTCTTGTGCAAGTAGCAAAGGGTTGTACAGACCACAGCTGGAGGTCTGTGGCAGAAATCACCTCAATGCTGTAGGTAGTCACTAAACAGCACAAAATGGATGGCTGTTTGGCTGTGGGCTCTCTGGCCTCTGTATTGAGTGCACAAGAAGGGGCTGGGGATCCGAAAATGTAGGTACTGCTCCTGCTCTTCCATTAAGTATTGAGCAGCCATTGTCAAGCCATCATGCACTGGCCCCTCTTGGCTAAAAGGCTGCGGGTGCTGTTGAAACAAGAGTGATTATTACAGTCTGAGTTCTGGATCCGCACAGAGCCTGGGAAGCTGGATGTTGTATGTCTTTGAATCTGAACTCCTATTTTAAGTTACTTCCTTTTTATAGCTGAATTTCCAGGTGGAGGGATGTATTTCTGTATTGAATCTCTTGTTTTCCTTCCTTGATAAGAGTTTTAAATAGCATGCAAGAATTGTCAGCAGGTAGCTCTTTTAATAGTTTAGAAGTTTTCTATGTAACTCGGACAACTTGTGACTTCGGAGCACCGCTCAGGGCCACAGGCTGAGCTGAGTGGTTAACACTTGGCTGCAGCCCCCTTGTAGCTCCCCAGTCCCCTTGGCATCACCTTGTTCTTGTGCCACATCCCATTGTTTTCCCAAATTGGAGGGAGTTTTCCTCAAGTGTGTTCTCATGGGTCTGACCAAGTAAACCGAAGCTTCAGACTGGGACCATGAGACTCCCCATGCATATAATACTTATCTCTGTGCCCTATCCCTTGTATTCAAAACATCAAAAGGATAAAAATAAATAAATAAAAATACAAACTAAGGCACTGGGAATTTACAGGAGCTGTGTTAGGATGAAAGAGATTCTGTTTGGATTAATCCATCTCTTTGCTCCCCTTTGAAAGGTAGAGCCTGCAGTGTGTTATGTCAGCCTAGATTTCAATACCTTCAGGTCTTTACAAAGACACAGAAGGCTGCAGTGAAAAATATGCCAGGCTCTAGTTTTGGCCTGATGCAGACCATACCGTCTCACTTGGGATGTTGAGAAGATGGTATTATTTGACTTGGATATATGCCACATCTCACTGTTGCCCCCATCAATCACTCTGGTTCTTAATCATCATCACCTTTCCTGTTGAGGAATGATTTTTAGCTAATGACACCGTTAGCCAAGGCCCATCTCCTCTTCTGCTGTTGTGCCCACCTAGAGTCTTTGCGGAAACAAGTGAGCAATGTCTTTTTCTTGCCCTTTGTTTTTACTCTTACCAAATCTGTCCTTCTCCCCCCACCCCCCTTCACTGCAGGTAGGACATGCAGCACTAATTCAGAATGTCTTTGTTTTGCTGTAGTCATTGGGTACTTTGGAGACAGGTGTCCTTATTTATTTAGTCTCTTTTACAAGCTATGTTTCACACTGCTTGCTGGTCCAAGGTCTGGGTTTCATTGTTGTGTGACTTTTTTGTTTGTTTATTTGTTCAGGACAAGCATTTCCATTTTCTTTCAACAAAGATGCCACAGATCTTCCAGTGTATCAATACGTTTTCAGCTATGTGTTGGTTACCCACTTGACTGGCCATACTTAACCGCAAAAGTAGTTACTTTTACATAAACATCATTTGTGAAGTCAGCATGGAAAGCAGTCCTGAATTTAAAGTCTATGCCTGGGAACAGATTCCCATGGTTGCCTTCCCCCCCGCCCCCGCAGCTCCACAATAAGACTTTTGTGAGCAAAAAACTTCTGGTAAGAATAGCTCTGCTGAAAATTTTAATTAGAAATGCCATTTCTCCTGACCAGTACTAAGGAAGCAGATTAAGCATGACTAGTTGCAAGAAAGGCACTGGAGACTGAGGTGATTCTTTGCACAGGTGGCACACCAGAAGATCTTTGCCAGGCAAAGGAGGTTATATACAGTTGCAGACCTACAGAGCTGGAAGTTGACTCTGTGGGCCATAAAAGAGCTCAAGTTGTATGTCATTTATTTGGCTCATGGGCTGGAATATTTTTGTGTTGGTGGAGCAGGAAAACTGACAATATGCTTTGCATTTGGTATGGGGGTTATGTGTACATTGTACAGGGACTGTGGCAAACAGAGAGACACTGGATGTCTTTGCATTTGTTGTAGCTACTTGTCTTTCTGTGAACTACCAGTTCATCAACTGGTGCTGAACAAGTTCTCCTATGTGTGGGTGTTTGGGAGCCATAAAGCAGCTTTTCTATCCTGATCCCACTCCCTCTCTTAACACCTCTTTCTGCTGTGGGACGAGGAAGTAACAATCCACTATTCCCTAATGTGTGCTAGTAAATGGTATGAGTGAGGATGGGGGAAGAGAAATCAGCCACAAGCATGAGAGCCCTCTGCTATAAGCTCTTTCATTTCACATCTTCTGAACTGCCAGCTGACCTTACATGCCTTGGCATTCTCAAAAGCTCAAGTCAGTCTTCCATGAGACCCAAGTGACAACCATCAGCTGAAAAGGAGAGGGAAAGGCCCTACTTCAAAGTATGATGACCCTAAGTGCAACAAGAACACAAAGATATCCCCTAGGAGAGCTGAGCCAAGCTCATCACGTACTAATGGGGTGGGTGGCCCCATTCTTCCTACAGCAGACTATGAAGAAGAGGGTGACAGCAGGCTCCAGGAGTTAGCATGCCCCAACCATTGTCCACCCATAGCAAGTCACACTTGCTTGTGGGTTAGGCCATAAGGGAAGGCTCCTGCCTCTTGCCCCTTGTGAGTTGTGGAGATGGGAGCAGTCAGTGCCCATGTTGTATCTGCAGGACTCCTTCATCCTATGGCGCAGGAAATGGCCTTATGCCCTGGATTTTGAATGAGGAGGGAGATTGTTCCTTAGGGACAATCACTGGTTTGCTCAGGTAAAGGGTGTGGACAGTCCATCTCTGGGCACAGGCTACAGAGAAGGATCTTGTTCTCTCTTGCCAGCCTTACCTAGCTCCACAGGGTGAGGCTGCTGTGATGTTATGCCCAGGGTACTGCAAGTGCTTTTAGCAGGTCCCAGGTAGTAGGATGACAGTGAGGAGATCTCCTGGCAGGGTCCATGAGGACATGGACACATGTCTCCCTACCATGCTGTTAGCAACCTTACAGCATTACTGGCTTTGATTTAATGTCCATGAGGATAGGTCAGTTCCTGGACACCATTATGGATCTGTGGTGTTGGTATGGATTGTATCTTGTAGCAGGGACATTTCATGTGATTTCATTCGTAGTGAGGATAGCTCTACCCGCAAGGCTCTCAGTCTTATCAGTGCTGCATGTAGAAACCACTTTTTCCATTGCAGCTAAGAAAACAGCTGCAGGAATCAATTTCTACCAACCAAACTGTCTTTAATCCAGGACACTATATAAAGAAAACATATTCCTAGTTTAGACTATTTCTCCTGGGAAGGAAAAGGTGTTTTATTGTCAGTTTTCTTTTTGACTTTTTTTAGGTAAGAGGAATTAAAACAGTATTATAGAAACTTTCTATAAATAATAGGAAAAAAAGATTGAGACCATAAAATGCCAATTGCTAAAGCAGGGCAGGGGATATGGGAGGAAAAATTGCAAATATAGCACTCTATCTCTTTGTAGTCTGACTAGTGCCTCTGACAAAGAATGAACACAAAAATATTTCAGTTGTATTAAACTAGCCATGCAAGAAAAGAAGTGCATCAGACAATTCCTATTGCTTGGAATATGGAAGAAACTGCCAAAGTCAGCAAGCCAAGCAAGGTACATAAATTCTGCGGGGAGCTGAACAGTTCATTTGTAGTTGCACTAATAAGCTCTAGGTAGAGTTGTGTTTCACACGTATTTCATACAGACCTGTCCCTTTTCTGCCTCTCTCCACACCACTTTGCTTCTTCACCACTAAGTCTCTCATTGAGATAGAGTTTAGAGAGAGCCTCTCCTGTCCCTGATTAGTGCCCCAAACCTCAGTTCAGTTTCTTTGACACACCATTTCCTTCCTGGAATTAGGAAGCTTTTGCTGCCAAAGTTGTAGTTGAAACTGGTGTGCTTATGCAAACAAAAATAAGCTAAGTTTTCAATCACTTGGCTTTTTTTTCTTAACAAAACAAACAAACAAAATCAATCACCTTTTAAAAATAAATATCTGGATCTGTTCAATATTTTTCTTTTATTTTTTTTCTCATGTTTTACTCCATATCTTTTCTTGAATGGCCCATATAAAAGCAGGAGACTCCAAATGTGTGGGACACTTTAAGCAAGAGTAGCTGTTTAGTGGAAGGAGGCATGGACAAGTCATAAATGAATTCTTGTCATGTAGGTGTGGTTCTAACTTTCATACCTTCTCAGCCAAGCTTGGTTTTGTGCTGTATAGCTATACACAACAAAACAACCCTCTTCCTTCCTCTTTTTCATGGGTCTTAAATCTCACCGTCTGGTGCTAAAATGCAGAAACCAATATGATCTATGTGAGAGGCTAAGGGAACTACTTTCCTGGTTCTGGAGTCAGCAGTCTGGCATTGCATTGGTTCTGGCAATACCTTACTGTCCTCTGGTTTCTTCCAAAGCTTTTGCTATGACCTTGCTGCTGGGCCCTTATTTCTCAGACCCTGTAAGCTTTCTTACAGTTACTGATATGTCTTCTGTGCAGGACATGCCATTAGGTAGTGCCTGTTCTATGCATGTGTGGTCACAGTCTGGTTAGTTAGAGCCTCACCCAGGGAACACCTCTGTTTTGCCAGTCTCTGTATGATTCTTTGAATCTGACCTCTTGGCTTTTTTTAGTTATGTCATCTCCTTCAGTTTTCTCTCTCTCTCTTTAGAGTTGTTTGTTTGTTTGTTTGTTTTACTGTGGAGAATGCAAATTGGAAACCCTGGAAGTGATAAATACCTACAGCTACTAAAGATAAATATCTACATTTTGAATTTCACTGCAGGCTATCATGCAGCCATGATTGAAAGAGGCAATGTTCTGAGTAGCTTTGTAGCTTATTTATCCCACTTTATATCCTCTTACATGACCCTGCTGCAGTCTTCTTCCCCCACTTTCTTTCTTCTCAAGTACTCTCTGAAATAACTCTAATCAGAGAAGACTGTGAAAGAAATGAAAGAGCATTTGCCTGAAGTGCATTCCAGGTGATGTTGCTGGGGTGTGAACAAGAGTAATGGGATCAGTAGAAAACTGATGGAATTATATGCCAGGATTTCAAGCGTGTCTTACAAGTGATTTCTGCTGGTCAGGAAGAAAGAGGACCATGGGAGGAATGATTAGCTATGGGGACAGGGTGTTTAAGGGCAGGCTTTGAAGGTTGGTCTTAATGGATGGTTTAAGTGGTTTTAATGGATGTTGAGGATTTGCTTCAGAGGAGAATTACAAGTGGCATTAACTGCAAGTCCAACCATGTGTTGGTACAGCTCATTTTGGGGAGTTATTGAGGAGTTTTATTTAAGGATGTACATACAGAGAAGTGTCAAGAATGGAGACATTTGCCATAGGCTCCTTGTATAAATATTTGCACTGAGAGGATGACCTTCCCTAGCTGCTGTGTAATTGATGACATCCACCACTGCAAAAGCACTGGGGCTGGGGTTGTGAATGCTGTTTTCTCTGCTTTGCACTGACTTGGTAGCAAAAATTAAGGGGACACCCTCCGGACCAGGGCTGTTGGATGGGATGCCAAAGCAGGCTGGGCTGTGTGAGGACACAAAACCAAAGGGACGTTTAACCGGGGATGCTTGGGCTAAGAGCTTCTTGTTGCTGATGACTGCACATGACTTAGGCATCTTCTTCAGGCACATCTTGGGGCATTTCACAGCACCATTCCTGGATTCGCTGCCGCTCTGGGCGCATGTTGACAAGAGACACAGACGGAAATGCAAGTGCGCAGATGAAGTGGTCTCTGTAGAACTTATGCCCCTATGCAAGCAAGGGTGAGGAATGATCACATTAGCAAGGAGAATATCCTAGTGCTGTAAGCTCATGGTCAAGCCCAAGTGGCATTGCAAGCACCCAAGTAACCAGGCAGCAAGGGCACAGTGTACAAAAGAAAAGCTGGGGCTGCTGGGGCACAGGGGCTGCTGGGGCACAGCGGCTGCTGCTCTCATTTCGCTACTGAATGTGAAAAGTTGAGATGTAATCTTCGTGTGACAAACAACTGCGAGACTCCGTCTGTCACAATACTTGCGGTGCAGATGGGGGATTTGTTACATACTAAAACTTCCTTGGATTCACTTGCACTCTGTTTTTATTAACAGTGTTTCATAAACAGATTTATGTTAAGTTTTTCATTTTAGTTAGTGTAAAATTTTTGTTTCCTTTTAAATACTGTTTCATGTTAACATTTGAGTAAATAAAAGGTTACTTTTGGACACACTTGAACTTCTACAGTCAAGGGCCACAACTCAGAGGAATATACCTAATCTTTTTTCTGAATGGTGGTCAGACATGTGATGGCTTACCTGTTTTGTCAGTAGATGGCCACAAAACAAGATGAGCTTTGTGTGCAGCAAATTTTAAAATGTCCTCTTCAGGGCATTAATTGCCATCCTCTGAACTACTGATCAAAAATGAGCATGTCCTTTTGGTGGCAAATTAATTCTCTTGAAGCTGGCCTGACAGTCAGCCTGAGACCTGTTAAAAGCCTCCTTCTGGCTTCCTCAAGAAGCCTCCCCAGTAGGCTGAAGAAGTCAAATAACATGAATTAACACTCTGGGGGTTGGACTCGATGATCTTTGAAGGTCCCTTCCAACCCCTAACATTCTGTGATTCTGTAGTTGCCATAGTTTTTCAAGCAGAGCTGGAAAAGACTGCTTACTCATCATGTTTCATCCTCCAAAAAATGTGTTGGCCTCTCAAATAAAAGCAGCAGCATCCAATACTAATGATATTTCATGATTCTTCCACTGAGTCATTTGTGTCTTTGCCTATGTCAAGAGAGACTGTTTTAAGTCATGACTTGCATTCTCCTTTTTTGTACTTCTACATATATAAAACAAATGACTCATTGCTCAGAGGTATGAAGCTAGCATGACTAATCATCTGACAGTGAATTTTTTTTTTTCCAAAAGGCTTGACTAGTCTGTGCTTAAGGATGTTGTATGCATGAGATGATAATTTCCAACTCAGTCAATGTAGGTTTTCAATTGTGATGCTGTAAACACAAGAACTCTAATGAGCAAACTGGCAGGAAAGAGTCAGACTGTCTGAAAGGAAGCAAAATTGAGGAGGGCAAATATTAAGCTTCGAATGAGACTATCAAGCACGTGCAGTGTGACTTGTTCCAAATGCATTTCATAAGTTTTATTACTCACCTAAATCAGGAGACATGACTCTAGCCAAGCTATAAAAACTCCCTTCACCTTTTTTTTTTCCCCCTATTACCTGTAAGAGAAAACTTGTATATTATTAATGTAATAAATCAAAAGTACTTCCATCAAACTTCTAAGTATTCATTCTTTTTCCGCATAGTTCTTGAGGTACTTACATTGATCTGACTGTGTGTAAAAAAATAAAAGTACTGTTTGCTGGTCAAGAAAATAACAGGTATAAGCCAGGAAAGAGGACGTGATAGTGAAGGTAAAGCAAGGAGATGTTTGTTCTTTGCCGTATTTAATGCTGAATTTAGATGTCTATGTATAGATTTCCTGCATAGCCTCTAGATGTGTCTTTGTGCCTTAATTTCTTCTTTTTCATGATCCTGTGGGTACCCAAGTGTTACAACTAGAGGAGGAAGGCAAGTAGTTGCTCAAGTCCAAAAAGTAGTCATAATGAACTAATGTAGGTATTCAGCATACCACATTTCTTCTCTTTCTGCCATCAGGCTCTTGCTGAGCCGAGTCATCCTTTGATAAGGTGTCTGGATCTGTTCATCCTGTTTCTATACCTGACAGTGTTGTTGGCAGAGTCCACTCGAAAGTCCTGTATTGCTTCAGTGGATGGTATAACATTTCTGGAATACCTAAAGCTGTGCAGAATAGCCAGTCCCACCCCGAGCACTTGCAGAGCAGCCAAAGGGCCAGCAATTGCTTCATTTTCCTGCTCCAGCAACCTCTGCCTGTAGTGCTTTAACAAAGGGCCAGCTGTGGAAATGAGAGTCTTTGACAAATGGTACTATTTGTCATTTTGTTTCTCAGCAACTGGTTAACTGGGTGTCTTTTTTTCCCCCTAAACTTTTCCACTGGTGCAAGCTTTGCCAGGGCACGGGAAGGTGCTCTTGGCTTTGTGTCAGAAGTGAGCAAGGAAGTTTCCCCACAGATTTTTTTTTTTTTTTTTTTTTCATGTGTCTGAGCCTCTTAATATTTAGATGCATCAGTCTTTCATTCATCTACTTCATGGCAAAGTCTGGAAATATGTTAAAGCAGACCATAATAATTTATGAGAAATGATTAATTCTGGAATGAATGTGACAAATTTCATCTTGTGTTTGGCCGAATTCCGCCTGAGTGACTAACTGCTGTGGGAGAACTTTCCAATTGTCCCTCTTGAAAGCCAACATCTTTGAATTAATTCAGCATACTCTATTTTGATTAAGTATGTGTCAGCTTATTGTTAGTGTGACAGGGAGATATGGGGCTGTTTGTTTTCCTTTTAGTATTATACAAACAAGCTAATTATGACTCATGCACAATACGTGCCCTCAGTGCATAATAAGGGATATGAATGATAAAGCATTAACTGGACTATGTGCAAGCTTCTCTTGTGGGTTAAACATGTAGGGACTGAGTAAACAAAACACAATACTTTTTTTTTTTTTTCCCCTCTAACATCCCAGCAATTCCTCCTTTCCAAGGAAAGCAATATTCTTTCAAATCTTATTTTAACTGAAAAGAGAAAGAGATGTAAGAAAAAGTCAAGCCATCTATGCAGTAGGCATCACAAGCCCAATCTGATATCTCAGCCTGACACTGATATTTTCTTACAGATGCCCTGTTTTTAGCTTATTTGCAGTGTGATTCCCTCCTGCCCTCAGTACTAAGGTTTATCTGACAGCATATGAAACAAATTCTGTTATTCTGTCCTATTATCGTGAATCATGCTACCATGGCTCTTTCTAATGGGCTGAAAGTTGAGTCTTTCCTGCTATACTCTTGTAAAAAATAAAACATCAAGACATACAATATGTAGAATATCTTGTGAGCCACAAAAGAAACATATGTTTCCTCTTCTGGAAAAAGTGTTGTTACTTGGTGCTAATTTCTTCACTTTTTCTTGCATCCATTGGACAAATGCTTTGACCATGGCAACCCATGTAAGATAACAAACCCACTGTAGGGTGTCTGAGTACATGGAAGAAAAATAACACAGGAACTTGCAGAAAGAACAACCAGGTGCAAATGGAGCTAAAACAGAAATATTGGTGACAGATGTTCTTCCTGGCCTGCTGGAAGACTAAGCACCAGACAGCATCTTCATCATTCTGCGTGACATCTCCTGCTTTGGAGAAGTGAGACATTACATGATGACTTTTACAACTGCGTAACGCTGCCAGAGGAGGTGAAGTGCTGCAGCACCTCTGCCTGTAAACACCTTCTCCTTAGCACCACTGATTGGCAGGGGGACCATAAAGAGACAGAGGGCTCTCTGGAGGAAGCATGTACCAGAAGATTATGCTGTTGACTTGTGAAGCTTGGTAGCCACCCTCCTTATAAATACCTTCTCCACTGGGCAGATCATAAATAATGAAGGAAGTGAGGGTGATTTGACCAGAGTGGAAGATGAGACAGATGTCCACATCTGCAGAAAAACTGCTCTGCTACTATGCATGACGTTGTGTAGGGTGGGCTTTACCTTCCTATAGAAAGGGTGAGGGCTTGTTGCACTTATTTCTACCTTCATTAACAAATAATGTAGATACCTTAAGCAAAGACTGACATGGACCTTCCACAACCCACAAACCTTTCTTCCTTGCTTCCAAATCTCTCCAAAGGAGAAGTCAAAAGAAGGTGACCCCCTAAGCTTTAAGAAACTTTTGCTGTTAAAACTGCCATAGGTTTTTCATTCTCAGTAAAGCTATTGAAAGATAGGTACATACATCCTTCTCTGGGTAGCCTAAGCTGCTGCTGAAGTACAGAACATAGATTTATTTGTGTTATAAAAAGGAAGATTCTGACTTTGCAGCTTGAAAGTTAGCCTTTATGAGCATTTTTATGATGTGACCCTCTTTTTTTCTCTGGATGTTAATAGCAAGTAAAGTAAGTTTTTTCAAAGCATGATTATAAATTATTATTTGCATTAGCAATTGAGGAAGGGCTCTGCTATGTGCAGTTTCCCTTCTTAGCTCAGAATTCCTCTTGCACTGTTGGCATATCTCCTTTGCACTGATGATCCCTCAGTTATTTTACAGGGAGGTTATAGCAGAATGGGGGGACTCTGCAAAAAAACATCAGGATTAAACTGGCAAAAAGTAACACAATAAAGGAGAGTGGAACATGGCTCAGGCTTCCTTCACTTAGACCTGGAGCTGAACAACCAAACAAGAAGTTGATGCTTCCACCTCTTCCTATTGCTATTTCAGAACAGGAAAGCCTTTATCAGTATGCAATCCTTTGTAGATCAGCCTCCATCACAAGGACTGTTTGGAGTTTTCTTTCTTCATTGTGATTTTCCCTTCTTAAAGAATTTTCAATTTTAAAATTAATGAGAGTGAATGCTTCATGCATCTCAAAATAAATAATATGGTGCTTTAGGCATTTGTGCACTCCTCAAGTGTCATTTGAAGATGCAGTAGTAGTTTTTTTTAAAAAAAAAAAGAAATTCACAGGACCTGTGAGGAATTGACAAAGCATTTTATGAATGCCAGAGTAAAACATGGAATATCTTGTCACCAGCTTTGGACAATCTTGCAAAATTGCTACTCTTCTCCATGCCAAGCAAGTGCTCATAAGGTAAAAAGCTATTTGGTTGTTTAAGAAGGACAAAAAAATTTCCTTGCTCCTAAAAAAAAGCACCATGACAATCTAAATGCTGCCATTTCACCTTGCCGTTAAAAAGGTCATAGTTTTGGCTGGAGGCCACGTTGCAAAGCAATCTGGTTTGTCACTTGAATAGGTTGTCTTGAATCGTAAAAAATCCTAAACTGGAGCAGTGGAGAGAAAAAGGGAGAGAGTGCTATAGCCTGGGAAAAGAACAGAGATTTAATAACACTTATTGCCTATTTGTACAGCATTAAGGCAAGAAAGAGAAAACAAAGCCCCTTCTAGGATCCCCACACTACATTGGAAGGCATTTCCATGAGGTTAGTTGTGCTTTTCTGTTGTGCCAGTCCTGACCAGTGTGAACTGTGCATTGAGGACACTGTCCCTGCTTGCCAAGAACAGCAGAATGGATGCACACCACCAGGCTAGAATTTACACCAGGCTGACAGACACATCCATGCTCAGCTGGCTGCTTCTTGTGGGCTTGATCTGAACACTGTCCACGTGGTTAAGTTGTCACTGCTTTACAAAACAAACCCAACCCTCTTAGGCAGGGGAAGGAGGTAACAGGAGCATGGATAAAGAAATGTGTGTTTATTAGTGTGTGTAACAGAAGGGAATAATAAGCCATGGTGTGCTTAGTGTTATGTAGCTGAAGCTGAGGGAGGAGGAAAGCATTATTTCTGTGTGTGAGTTGGAAAGTGCTGGGGTTTGCATTTCAGGTGGCTTTACCCATGGCTGTCAGTAGTGGGCAGGCTGGTGGTGGCTGTGACCTGCCAGATCTAGTTGGTGACCAAGCCACATGCAGCTCAGCTCACCTCCACCTCTGAGGGAAAGGAAACGAGAGGCTGCGTGTACCCTGAGGAGAAAAAGCATGCCATAGGATGGAGAGTGACCCAGACCGCCTGCACTGGGAAGGGGCCACTGGCCAGATGTGTGCTCAGGGCAGATGAGGAGGGTACAGTCATCCAAAAAGTTTCTTCATACCTGAGGACTAAACTGGGGAATAACAAAACACCAAATTACAACTGGTCTGAGAGAAGTGTTGAGAAGAATCAGCACTGGCAGAAAGGAGAGGACGGTTTGTGCTGTTATGGTCATGACAGGCTCCTGGTGATCTGGTTCAATCAACACCAGTTTCTTTTGAGCCACTGGCATTCATTACCCTGGGTAAGGAAACCTATGCTTGAAAAGCAGGCTCCAAAGCACCAGAGCTGAGGGGACTAGTCAGGGAATGTACCGAAACTGTGGACAATGCGGACCATCCAGCTGGGAGTTGCTGCCTAGGGGCGAGGAGAAAAGGGCAGACCTGCATGTAAGGGGAAGAGAGAAAGAATAGAGCAAGAGCTGCTGGTTGCAGGTAGGAGAAGGAATTACAATAAAGAGGTTTGAAGATGTAAGTTGTTCTGATATATACTAGTTTTTAAGCATTCTCTTGGTCACATTCTTTCACATCCCTTCTTTTCCTGGGGATATCCCAGCTTTTCTGCAGTCCAAACAGATCTGGAAAGTTGGTTGCTGTTTGCTTGTGGTTTCTTTCACCCAGTAAAGAGAGACATTTCCTGGATTTTACCTGTGTGTCTGTCTTCAGGGAAAATATGAGTGTGGGGTTTTTCTTCGGTTTCTCCTCTGAAACGTACTAAGCTTCTTCTCCTGCTCTCTAGGCAGCTGCCTCTTGGGATAGGGAAAGGAAATTAAACAGCTAATGGTTATGCTTTAATTGGGCTTTATTGGAGTCAACACAGCTTATGTTCTGCATATGTGCTTCAGAGAGTCAGATACTAAAAAATCATGTCTTTGCTATTATGAGTTTATGAGAAAGGAAGCCCAAGGAAGATCAATACATCCTCTGTGTAGATTACAAATGGTTCATGACGTATGTCCACAGGAGCTGTTTTTAGTGAGGGTAGTCTAGTTATTATGGATTTGACATGAACTTGGCCTGGTGCCCTGAGGGAATGCAATGTAGGCATAATTTGGTCTTCCTGTAATTGTCTATTTAACTTGGCAATCCAGAGTAATTTTTTCCTGTGTAATGAGACCGAGACGTCACTAAAGCGGTGGTCAGATTAATTAATGAGACATAATAATACTCCTAATAAAAGCCCATGAGCTGAGTCCTCTTCCCTCCCCTTTCCTGTCCTCCCCTGCTGTCCTCCCCTGCTGAGAATGCAGCTTCCCAGGAATCCATGAGTCACACTTCGTAAAGGAGTTTCTTCTTTAGTTGACGCAAACAATACGGCGGAGAAAAATAATAAGTGCAGAACCATCTGTTTGATGAAGTCCTTGACATTTTATTTCATTTCCCCCTATTGCATATTAAAGGAAGTAAATAGAAAAACATTTGCTAATTATACCACTGTTTACTGATTGCTGGGGTGGCTTTTATTGTATTTATCAGCAGTGCTAGCCTGTCCTGCAGTCCCAGCTTCAGCGTCCACATTTCATCTCTGTGCTAGAGGAGCACAACAGCACCATGGGTGCTCAGTAAGGTTTCTGAGCCCTTCATGTCCAAGCAGCTCACAAAGGGCTGGAAATGAACCCCTCCTGTGTAGACAGGAAAGCTAGGAAAGGTGATGGGACCACAGGGTTTTGGGGTAAAGTGCTGAGCTAATGGCAGAGCCTGAAGCTGAGGCTAAAACCCTGTCCCTGAGGTTGGATGTTGAGAGGGAATGGTTCCTATTTCATTTTGTGCTTAGTGTCTTGGCTTTGCATTTGGGCTCAGTTAGCTTGACAGGGAGGCCGAATGGCAGCTTGTTGCTGTGACTTTGATAGCATAAGCAATGGCTGCTGGCTGCTCCTTTGAAAAAAACCTCCTGAACAGGCAACTCTCACTACCTCCTTCTCAATGTGTTGGACCGTGTGCTTGTTTCCACGTCTGGTTCCCTTTGTAGGTATCATTTTATCACTTAAAAATGGTCCCTGTGCAGTACAAGAGATGAGCAATAAAATTCAGAGCCTCATCCCTCCCTCTGTCTGGGATTTAGATTTAGCTAGTGGTCAGAGCAAGCCAATGTTATTTGAAAACAAGTTGGTGGCCAAAGGCCAGTTTTCCTTTGCAAAATCTAAACTATTGGCACTCCTTAAAAGTGACAACAATGAATCAAATGGCTGTAAACTAAAGCAGTTTTTCTCCCACCACACCATGTAAGGCCACCGTGAGAACAACTTGGCCTAGCCCATTACTAGAAAGGGAAAGATTTGCAATGCCAAGGAGGACACGGTGACCTTATCTCAGGATGAAGACACTAGGAAATTCAGAAACATCATCTTGCCTTTGGAAGACAATTCAGTGTTGTTTAAAAAAATCTATTTCTGGTTATTTCCTTGGGTACAAAAGACTTGATGAATTTTCCAGTCCACCATTTGGACAGATTTAAGTGATTTTATCACTTATACTTCCATGAAGATTCTATCAGTGGCACTGGTCATCCTGACAAGCTGGGTGTTTTGACTCTCCTCCTTAACTAACATCAGCTCATTTGAACAGATTTATGTTCCCTGTGCCATAAACCTCTCAGTTCAGAACACAAATAGTGGAAGATATATTTCTCCATGACTCTAACCCATGGTAACACATATGCTAACTTGGGTCCAAGGGGTGAGCATCACACGTTGGCATGTTCCCTCAAAAGTTATCATGAAAAGAGTTATTTTAAGGCTAGAGGAAGATGTCTGTCTGATTGTGAAGGAGATACCCAGGGTTCACAGCACTGCTTGAAGCACCCAGCACTTGGAAACCATCCACTCAAGCAGACCCCAAATGTCAAGAATCATCTTCCAAACTCCAGGGTAACAAATCTAGAAAAGTTCAAAAGTGATGCGTTGGCTGAAATCCATTTATTACATCGACTGTTGACTACACAAAATAACATAGCTTATATGGATCACTTCATAAAGCAGTTATATTTTCCAACAAGTAGGTGTGTGCAGTACAGAGAAGCCTCTATTGGTTCCCAGTTTGTTTCATTTGCAGGAATCTCGGTGTTTGCAGCAGTGGTCTTAGCCAGTAGATGAAAGTGCATGTGTGTTTCTCTTCTCATGATATAACTCATTCTGTCTTTTGTGGCCTTCCATCTGCAAATCTCTTTTTAAAATGTGATTATACCTAAGGGAGAAGCAATAGTTAGCTTCTGGGTTGTTATGGCTGCTTTAGAATCTTTTTTATTTTGTTTTATATTTTAATTATACTAGTAATGTTCTATTGATTCATGGGAAGGAAAACGTATCTGCCTCTTGGAGTTACCTGTACAGTTTAATAGTCTCCCCGTTAAGTTTTCTACTTGTTTTCTGAAGTAATTTAGAACCAAAATGGGGGATATATGATGCAATAATTTCATCCTATACTTCTCGTATGTAAGAATCTTGAACCAAAAAAGGTATACCTTGGGTATTCAAAGAACTTCCAGTTTCCATTCTACAAAGCTATGGGTCTTGGGCTGTGTCAGTGTGTCACAGTGGAGAATGGTCTGGCAGTAAGTCCTGAAGCAACCTTTTTTATATAAGCATTAATAATGAAGCCATGGAAAGTTTCTTCCCACCAGGTTTCCAAAGAGGGAATGGATTTCAGTCACTAAAATGTCACAAGTTTATATTGTCTTATTCTGACCTAGACCACTTCTCACTCCATAAAAACGGCGCTGTGTGTGTATTTGTGTGTAGTGTCCTTGCTAAACCTTCATAAATAACGTTGAATGTGCAGACTTCTCTGTACTTCCTTCTTCATGTTGAGGGTGCCCACAATTGCTGACTGATCCAGCAGAGCCCAACTGTCTGGTGTTCTTGGTCACAGGCTGTCACAGACCATTGCCACCATGCTGTCTGAAGCTCAAGTGCTGAAATGAGCATGATGAATGGGTGTCACCTCACTGGGGCAACACCAAACTCCTCTAGAGAGCTGGAGCTCAGATAGCTCCAGGACAGACCGAGGATGCATCCCACCTCATCACACCACTCTCCTCAGAGAGATTTTTGACTCTTTTCTGCCCTCAATCTGATCTCTTCCATGCATCGAGTGGTGTGCCATGGCTGCTCCTGGGATGCCTCCAGCTGAGCAGCAGAGGCTGGAAAACACTAAAGAGGCCATGAACCTCTGCTACTGTGAGAACATGCTGTGCCCAAGCATTTGTTTAAAATGTAAACCTCTTTTGCCTTCAAATCTGACCCGTCACATGTTAGAGGTGTATTGGTATGAAATTCAAAGCCCAAAGGTAAACCTTGAGAGCTGCCTTTTAGACCCAGGAATACAGAGTATTTGCAGCCAACCCAGGTTTGTTTGCAATTGTGCTAGGAACTAGTACTCCTACCTAACCTATGGAAATCCACAGCACATTAATTGTTTGGATTTGTTTCTTTAATTTTCAAGGGCTTTCCATAATACCTGGGGTGAGACCCAGACCTTGTTCCAACATGTTCAAATGCATCCAAAGGTGTGATAAAAAGGTGTAGACATTCACCATGGCCAGACAGGTGCCCTGATTTTCAGAATGTTTTTCTGTGTGAGTGCCTGGGGCTGAGGGCTTTGTGCTAGCAAGAATGGAGGAGACAGACAATCCCTTCTCTTTGTCATCCATCCCTTACTGGTTTACTTATAAGAGCAACTGCTTACCTGTGGCTGCCTATCAGCTTAGTTGGATGCAAGGTTTTGTAGAAACAAGCAGAAGGACAAGGTGCAACTCTGGGTCATGGGACAGGCAGAGCTGAAGGGGCTGCAGGAGAGGCGAGGAAGAAATGCTGACAGTTTCCCCACTAGTTGATTAGTAGTGCTGGCATGCCTTCAGAGGAGGTCAGCCTCTGCTTTCATGCCCAGCAGAGGAGATCCACAGTTGCTCCCAGCAGAAGGAAGAGGAGGAAGGAAGGGGGCTTTATTCAGCCATGGTAACTCCTCAGGCACTCAGCAGACCAGCTGGATCCCACTCACTGATGGACAAAGGCTTTATCGTTCCTGCAAAAAATGCTTTGCTTGCATGGGCTTGACTTGGATGCATTGGTGTAGTTCCTGGGTTTGACATTCCTCTGTTTGCGAGCTAACATAAGCAAACATGTTCTTTTGATCTTCCGTGCAGCTTTGTGATACTATACATGCAGCTCCATGCTTTCTTTCACAGATGTGAGAGTCAGCTGCCACATGGGATCTCCAGGAGAAACTGTTTTGTGTGTTTTTAAAGGAAAATTACCCAATTATTTTGATGGAGTTAATGTGGAGATGGTGACCTTTACATTCAAAGCTGTTATGCTACAAATGTTCCAAATACATTATGTGCTCTGCTAACATTGCTGACAGGTTCTACATGATTAATAGTGTTTATAAAGCGTGTACAGAGTTTGGGAAGCCTAGGATAGAAGAGCTGGTATGGGATTTATTTTGCACTAAACATGATAAATATACAGTTGGGCTTGGAGTATTTTTTTTTCGTTCTAGAAATGACCTAATGATGGAAGAGAAAATCACTAATTCATTAAATGAGCTGTTTAATTTTTCTTGTAAGAAAAATAAAAGCAAAGCATATTGGTAGTGTTTGGTCCAATATGTACATTTAGATTGATCATTTTTAAAGGAAGACTGATGTTTTTAATACATGGTTTTTACTTGAAGATTGGCCTGGTTCCTGCTTCTCTGGAAGGCTGTAAGAACTCTTCTGTCAACTGCAACCAGGTCATGATATTGCCAGGGGCCACACACAGTTCAAGGAAATTTCAGGGTGAGCTTGATATGTAGCTAACAGAGGCAGGTGTTTAAATAGGGAAAAAGGTATAAAGATTCCCATTTGTGCTACTGTGAGGTTGTTATTCAACAAAAAGGCAAATGTCATTTGTTCTGCCTACTCAAGAGACATCTTGGAAAGACTCTTTCTTAGCTTGTTTTAATAACAAGACATCATGGCTGCTTCTTGAGCTGTCTCCCACTCTCACAGTATGTCCAAGTAGAGGATTCTCCTCTTCCCCACCTGATGCTGTGGCAGAGATCCCTGCCCTCCCACACAAAGCCATGGGCCTGCATCATACCCATTTAAAAACCTGTATAACTCTGAGGAGCCTTTACTCATTGTTATGAGCTGAGAAGCAACAGCACCTCTCATGCAGATCGGTGCAGATGGGGAGGAAAGTTCTCAGTGCCCATGCAGGCACACACTGAGCTCCACATGGAGGTCTCCTGCACGGATGGATGGGTGGACTTATTTGTTAGCTGGACGCTAAATTGTGATAATGTAATGTTTACAGCCACAAATTTTCAGGTCAAGAAGCAGGATTATTTCTACATCACTTTGTGGCTAAGACTGCACCAGAATAGAAACACTTAATTGCAGCCAATAATTTCTTATTCATACCATAAGAATGTGAGTAACATTAAAGCTCCTTTATACAATACTGGCAAGGCAAAAGCACTCAGAAACGTAAATTCTGTTTATACTCATTGTGTATCTTCTTAGGCTTATCTGAGTCGAATGAGGAGGCTTTCGTGTAAATGAGTAGGGCATGAGCATTGATCTTGTGCTTTTCGTTCTACCACACATTATTAATAATAATAATGCACAAGTGTTTTATGCTTCAGCTTTACACTGAGCCAGAACTTGCCAGAAGTACTCAGTACTTTCACCATTAGCTCTGCACTAGATGCCATACTGATTTTAGAAGGCTCAGGGGAAAAACAAAAGCATCTATAAAGGCATTCTAATTTTTAACATAAGCTTGGTCTTTGATTGTAAAATGTATCTCATTTGGTCATCTTGGTTTTTAAACTTCATACTGTTCTCTGAATTCATCAATTGCTGCAGCTGCTCAGCACTTAGCACCTGTACATTTACCCCTGAGAGACTCCAGACTGAACCAGAATATTTTATTGGCATCGAGGCTTATGGCTAAACTTTCAAGATTTGTTTTTCAAATAAATGCACTTTTTTCCACATTATGCTTTCAGCAAGCCAAAATAGTTAGAAGTTGCTTATGAGAAACCCACCATAAGGCCCTTTAACATGGGGATCTAAAGAGAAACAGATTGAAGTCCCTTTACAGAGTGAGAGTTTTTAAAGAACAAACATTTAATGAGTCTTTAAGCACAGGTTTTGACTGATCTTAATGAAGAAAACCGAGGGAGGGGTTCCTCTGTGTTTCATGCTGTACTGTGAAAAAGTGAAAATTGAATTTGTCTCTGTGGTTCTTTTATATTTTTGAGGACATTTAAATTTTATATTTTTCCTGTCTGTATACATTATTTTACAAACCTTCTTATCCCTGCTAGTCTGGGACTGGTTAGATCTCCTTCTTTCACATACATAGATAGTCTACTTATGATTGAGTGTGTGGTAGAGCACTTTGTAATTAATAAAGCAAAGGCCATGAGAACACAGTGGCAGAGGTAAGTCTAAGAAATCACCCGTTTCAAACATTAGGAGCAGTCAGAGCATTGATCTGGAGCAAAAGCTCTGTGGAGCTGACCTGGGTGAAGAGCTGGATCTCAAATGCCCATATAGGAAGAACTATGAGTGGATACCTGGTGTCCAAGGCTGCTTTCATTCTTCTTGACTCTATGTCCTGGCAGTTCACTGAAGAAGGAGGGAGGGAAAAAACGTGGTGGAGGTTTCCCTTGGTCTCTAAACATGAGCAAGGAGAACCTAAACCTTACAGTCAAATGGCTGAGGTCTGGTAATGTGGGACCTACAAATTCTTGAGTCTTTCTAGTGTTCAGCACCTGTCAACATTAAGGCAATTGCACATTTATTTGGGGTGGGACTCTAAACTAGAACTAAGGAGCCCAAACATGTTACATACAGGTGGACATCCACAAGGGCAACTGTACAGGGTAGATATTTTCCAGCTAATCAAAATCCTTCTCGCAGGAAAAATCACACATCAGGAATAAACAAAATAAGAGCTAATAACTATTCAGGGTCCTGAGTTATATGCAGGTAGGGCTTTAGTATCCATCCAATTTAAATAGCTGCACATTATCCATAATGTAAGCAATGGCAAAGATTTTACCAATTATGTGAAGTTTGTATTTGATTTGTCCAGATCTGCTCAGACCTGTTGTGTATGGGTAACAGCATTCAGTGAGTTTCCTGGTCTTCTTTGACTAAAGTTTTATATAAGATAAAGACTAAATGCCTAAATCAATATATATTACCTTTCAAATGTTATTATATGCAGCTGGAATAAATGATAATTTTGTCATAATGCAAATATTTTATCTACTATGTTTTATTATTTACAGCCTTTCTCCCCTATGCTTTCCATATTTTTCACCTTTTTAATCCTTATCCAAAGATCATTGGATGACTTCACATAGTATAAATTCATCATGAATCACTGCAACTGAAGGGAGCACAAGGGAAAAGGAAACTATTATTAGGCAATATATTATCAAATGAACTGTAATGATTTCCAAGATCTCTTTAGAGAATATTATGCAAAAACAGTACTTTCCTCTCAAAGAGTTAAAATAAGTGTTTCTTTTTTTTTTATTTTGTTATCATGCTGTAAAGCATTGTTAGAATTTTCTATGGAAAATATTTTTAATCTTTATTCTTGGTATAGCTGAAAATTTGCTCTTTCAGGTTTCCTTCAAGGAGAAAAGCAACTCTTCCTCTCATGATGTGACTGTGAGATGAGGTCTATTCCAAACTTATCCCATTTCAGACTTCTTGGGACATTTGTGCAATATAATTATATTTGAGTTTTCCTCTCGACTTTCAGAATTTTTGCTGTCCTCCAACAGAAAAAACTGTCTTTCTCACAGAAAACCATACACATTTTGGCTTCCTCTATGCATAGAAAGTGCCTAACATACTTTCTGAAAGTAAGTGCAGGTTAGGGATGTGTCTGTAAGAGTAGATAACAAGATTTACTGCCTCCCCAAGGGAATTAATTGAAAAATGTTCCATAACAAGTGCATTAGTCATCATTAGCCCCACCTCAATCTCAGCAGCAACTATTGCTTCTTTTCTTGAGTCTTCGTGTTTTCCTAATTGACATGCACGTTGAAAGGCCTTGTAATAATATAGAATTCTTTGCAGGATGGTTAATTTACTGATACTGCATATCCTGTGTTCAGAATCCTGTGACAGATTTTTCTCAACTGCTTCCCACATGGGAGCTCATCTGGAAATATTTTTAACCCTTCCTCAAGGGTAGAATATTCACTCTTGGCTGCTATAAGGAGATTTCTGTGAAACAAGGAAGAACTTTTTTTTTCTGGTGCAGTGCAAGGGAAAACTCCAGTTGGGTTGTGTGGTGCTTCAGAGAGAATCAGGGTTTATAAGATACAAGGGCCCACTAGGAAGATGGCTTGGATCTGGACTTGGTGAAGATCTTGGTGCAAATGGGAGTTCAACAGAAATGTTTTTCTTCTGAGACATCTTTGTTCCCTGTGGAATTACCCAATACTTTTAGAGATGAATCTGCTGTCACTGAGCATGGAAAAAGAAGGCAAAAGACAGCTGTCAAAAGCTGTGAAATCCTATCCCGCACTTCCCCATACTCAGCCTCTAAAAGTTCTTTTAAAGACACTTTTAGTAAAAAAAAGCAAACATTTACCTTTTTATTTTTCCTTCTGTCTTTCTTTGACAACAAGCTTTTCCAGGGCAAAACCTGAATCCTCTTTGACCTCTCCCACCTCCAGATTCCACATTTCACTCGTGTTTTGAATTTTTGGTCTAAATGTTTTTATTTCCCACCCCAGAATCCACTTTTTAATGTGGACCTAGCATTTACTTCCATCTTCAATCAATAGAAATGAGAGTTTAAATCTTTATTTTGGACTTCTGGCATTCTCCCTCCTTTCCCATCTTTATTTTTTGGAGACCCTAAATGATCTCTGTCTGCAAGTGGCTGCGTTGCAAGTACCTCTCTCTCCCCCTTGGCTCTGACTTTTAAAATTTCACGCTAAGTACTAAAGTACTCAAGGGCCTTAAAGAAAGTAGCAATTGAAGGTGAGGTTTCATCAGATCAGGATACAGGCTTATGCAAAGGTTTCATGTGCAGCACATAAAGAATACACTGTGATTTGTGGCAAGAGGTGCTTCTCTTACAGGAAGACTTTGTGAGTCACAATTACGTCTGAGGTAATGTTACGGTGCAAACTCTCAGCCTGCACCTGCAGTGCTGGCAGGTTGTCAAGATCCTCAGTATCACAGACAGGTATTAGACAGTGTCTGTGTGCTATTGCCAGGCTAATGCCTTAATTCATTCACTCATCTGCCTTGACACTGGAAGTGTTGCCCTGCCAATGCTCTTCTGCTGTTATCTCCTATGTCTCAATAGGAAATATCCTCGTATCCTACATGTTCAGTCATCTGCCTTTTCCGCTTCAATTTATTGCCCCACTGCCTCTTGTGCCTTTCTGTGTGTCTTTTGGCAAAGGTGTTTTCCTTGTTCATTTCTTCTCACCCTTCTTGCTGCCTAAGACTGGGAGCCTGCAGAACCAGAGGGTCTGATGTTGCAGCTCCTGACTCAGTGCAGGCTCATGCTCAGGTCACCCTCTGAATGTTACTGCTACACTGCCTTGTTGACACAGATATTTTAGAAAACCATTTGACAGTACATCTTAACTCCAGAGGTGACTGGGCAGCCACTTCACTGAGTCATCTCCATGCAAATGCTGCTGACCATGAATCAGAACAGCTCTAGTTCCTCTACATCAAATAAAAGCTGTTGCAGCTTTACTGACTCCTTCCCAAAACAAAATCAAGAACATCTTGGACCAACCCAGGCATTAAAGCAGCCACTTTGGACTCTAGAGCACTATTCTGACCAGAGGCAATTATCTGAAGGAGACATTTATCATACAAGAACCTTGTCATTGCATTCTTCTTAGTCAATAAATTAGGTTTGTGCTTTGAAAACATTCAAACACTCCACAATCAGAAAAAAATAGGAATTGTTCTTTGATTGGATTTTAGTTTAAATCAGAGTCGCTGATGGAATGAATGTTGCTTATCTTGCTGTGTATGTTTGGGGGGTTTTGGTGGTTTTACTCCTATAGGGCAGTCTGCTTCATCTTCTCTTGATGTCAGTTTTTGCTAGGACAGAGTAGCACCCTTCAGCCTTTGACTTTTATGGCAAATTAATTATTGGGCCATTCATAGTAAGAAAAGCTAAGGAAAGGGTGTGACATAATATTTGTGAAATGAGTGCTACCTCTATTCTGCAGTCTTTGGCAATCTACCAAAGGGAGGTAAATTACTGCTTCTCTGTTTTTTTAATCTCCCATGTTCAGGTGTTGAACAACAGCCACTTAAGGCTAAGGTAACTCAAATACTTCTCTGGTGCACATATTCAGATATACATCCTGCATGCAGCAAGACTTGGTAGACTCAATATGGTTTTATTGCTGTTTCCTAGAATAAATAGATTAATAGATTTCAGGCAGCAGTATACCCTTGCAATTATCTTGTCCGACATACTTTATTACAAAAGGTATAGATTTTATCCAGCAATTCTGGACTTTAGTCCAATAAATTGCTTTGAGGTAGGGCATATCTCTTTGGAAATGCATTTGCTCTTCAATTAGAGACTTCAGCAAATGAAGAATTTACCAGAGCTCATAGTAATCAGTTCTGAGTGATTTATTCACACCGTATAAACTTACAGTTTATCTCCCGCTGAAACATTTGCTGACTCACAAATTCCAGCCACTGGGTCTTCTACTTGCAGCTGCTGAAGGAGGGATTCTCATATTAGTTCCTTTTTCTTCAGAGGTGTTGGGGGCAAAGCAGCAAGCTATCTCTTAGTTTTTGGTTTTTTTTTCCTGTGCCCTATATATTGACTTCTTTGAGGTCCTTGTGGTAAAGGTAGAAATTGCTGTGACCAAATTGCAGGTAGATATGTCCACATCAGACTTTCAGCCTGGTGGTCTGGACAGGGCATACCCGTGATAAGCTGCATATGGGTCTGTAAAGCTAGGAAGTACATGGCCTAGGCCATGTGCGGAGTCCCACATCTCCATGGTTGCGTTAGTAGCCCAAGTAAGGCTGAGTAGGTTCACAAGAAATGCTTTTACTGAATGGGGACATACATCCTCCTTCTGGTGACCCTTTGAGCTCCCTCTGTATTGTCAAGAGGCTTTGTAAAGGATGAGCAGCTTCTCCCTCTGCTGTGGGCAGGGAGAATGGAAGCTAGACTGCAGCAATCCCCATCCTTCCCAGCTTACAAGCACGCCTCTGCTGCTGCAGTGAATCAGAGGGAGCAGGGGTGTTAGGAAGGAAGTTCCTCTGCTCAGGGAAAGCGCTGAGAGGGAAGGCATCCCTGCACACCTTTGCCAGGCTTTGCTGCTGTAAGAGCAAGGAATGAATGCAGAGGAGGTCTCTTGAGTAGCCATATCCTGGTCTCAGCTTTTCCATGGGGAGCAGGAAAAAACAGTAGGACCTTTATGCCTAGGATTTGACTAGGGTGCTCGCTGTTCTTTGAAACATGGCGGTGATGAGGCACAGCATGGGTGAGGAGAGAATCAGTTTTGTGCGATAAGAAGGGAAGGAAGAAATCAAGTGGCTTGTGCATCTCAGAAAGTAAGTATAGTGTGGAGCCAGAGAAGAGCGTGGGAGACTGGAAAGAAAAGGACTGTAGATCTTGGAGAAAGAGAATATTATTAGGGAAGAAGAAATAGCATAGGGAAAGAAGGGGAGGGAAAGCCTACTTGATTTCTGAGACCACCATGAGGTTCAGCAGATGGTGCTGCAGCCTTTGGAGGCTCTGCAGGGAGGCAGGGGGTGGGGGCTACCCCCGCTCCTTTGCAGCAGTGGTTGGGGCTGAGCTGTGCCAGCTGGAGGCAGCTGAGGGGTGGCTGGACCACCACATCTGCTGGCAGGTCTCTGCTTGTCTGCCCCACGCCTCAGCAGAATGGGGGTTTTGGCCCCCTTGCTGCGTTTTCTTTTAATTGAAAAGCTACCTACCACCATGTACAGCATAAACAATGGCATGTTACCAGAAAAATAACCTTTCAAATGGGCTTTTCCCCTCCCAGCTCAGCTGCTATGTGTGTTTGATGCACTAGTAAGCAGGTCTCTCCCCAGAAGTGGCCACATTTTGGGGATGGGTGAATTTTGGTATAGGGCCTAGCCTTCCCTTTACAGTGCTTTGGCAATCCTCGAGATAAAAGGCAGTGTGTATGAGTAAAATGAGTATGAAAGCTTGCTTTCTGCATGGGCTATCAGTGTGCATAAAGACGCACTCATGATTTCTCTTGGTGTCTCACTTACTTTGACATTAAGCATAGATAGACTGCTTTAAGAACTTACAGAGAGCTGTTAGCTGATTTGGCATTTTCAATTTCCCCTGAGTGCCAGGAACCCTGTCCCAACTTGCTTAAGATAACCAGATGTTTAAGTGACCTAAACACTTTTATAAGTGGTACTGTAGTTTGTTCAGAGCTGCATTCTGAGTGTCCTTTATTCTGCTTTGGCTCATTTCCCTGGAGATTTCCCCCATAATTTCAAAAAAAGATCTGGCCCATCGCTATTTTGAAATTTAAGTTTTATTCCTTAACCTAATAAATAGAAGGCTGATTGCTTGACTTGATTGACAGTAATTTATTTTCCATCTGGTACTTCCTAGCTCTTCTGTATGCAACTCAACAGTGTGTTCTTCTTGAAAAAATGTTTTGGGCAAAGCTAAATAAGAAGAGGGAGGGAGGGAGGGCAGGCACTTGCAAAGTGCTGGAATATTTAGAGGAATTCCTCTGCGGGGAAAAACAACAAAGGAAGGTACCAGGAAATAAAGTATTAATTTCTCGCACCACCATTAGCCTGACACCTGTTAGCCCTGACCATTACCCAGAGCTGAAGGGGAAAAGGCTAATCTCTACCACATTTATATCAACAAACTCAAACAAAAAAGTGGCCTAATTATCCCATTGAACCTGTGTCAGCTTTAAGGACGGCTTGCTTTCCCAAACTGGCTGCCTGCCAGGACCAGCAAGCTGGGGTTCATAAGCTGCATGCTAATGACAATGTCCTTTCATTCCAGCAGCGGCATAATTGCCAAAAGCAGTTTACAGGCCCATTATTTTTATGGTCATATTTCAGATGATGAAGTCAAAGGTTAGCCCAGGGTTTACTTGGTGATGCATTGGAAACAGTTTGTTTATCAGAGATTGCATCTCAGTGATAAAAGTGGGGCACCTAAAATAGCTGCCTGCTTTTCCCGGGCTGTAAGGGGAGGATGGCTGAGGAAGGAAGCAAAAATGACGAAGATGGACTGAGTATAACTAAATGCTTAGTAGCTCTGCTATGCCTATTTTTCTTCTGCTTCTGGTGGTGTTTTGCTTCTCATTAGTCAGCCTGACTCAGTGATATGACATCCAAAGCCACAGGATTCATTTGCTTACATTAGAGAAGATTTGAAGACCAGGTCTCACAACTGATATAAGATTCAAAATTAAAGTCATAGATTTTTGTTCAAAGATTAATTTTCCCCAAGCACTTCAGCTGAAAGGAGTGAGGGGGATGTTTGTTGCAGTGTTTTAACTGCCTTCATTGCAGAAGCTTGGTATTTGGGTTTGAATTAGACTGTATCCAAAACTCAGAGATGTTTTGGATTCTTTGCTCCTATTTAGTCAATGATGACACCTGGTTTCAGTGGCAGAGATCAGGTTTGGACCAGAGCTTTCCCACAATGGCACTGACTTCTCTGGTCTTTGTTCAAACCAAAGTTAACTCAGTTTTCTCTGGTCATTTTCACACCGGCAATAAATCACACTTACTAAGTACAACTTTTTTTTTTTCTTTTTTTTTTTTTTTTTTAAATAAACTCCCAGTCTTCTTTGTTTATTAAAAAAAAAGAAAATTAAAAAACAAAGACAGACAAAAAGAAGAAATTTCAGCCCTTCCATTTTTTGGCCAGTGAGAAAATTTGGCAGTGACAGCTTTAGGGGAAGTGGTGAGTGGCAAGTCAGCCCTCAGCAGTTTATCTCCAAATGCCTTTGGAGCAGTGCACAAGGTCTGAATTAAGGACATGCTTGGATTTCTGGACATTTGTGCCAGGATTTCCTCACTAAGCAGTGATTTGTGTAAGCAAGAAACCCAAGTGGACCAAAGTGGGCCTACAAGAAAGCTGGGGAGGGACTTTTTACAAAGGTAGGTAGAGACAGGACAAGGAGAAAGAGGGTAGATTTAGATTAGATAGAAGGAAGAAATTCTTCACCATGAGGATGGTGAGGTACTGGAACAGATTACCCAGAGAGGTTGTAGACGCCCCCTCCCTGGAAGTGTTCAAGGCCAAGCTAAAGGGGGTTTGGAGAAACCTGGTCTAGTGGGAGGTGTCCCTGCCCATGTCAGGAGTGTTGGAACTAGGTCATCTCTAAGGTTCCTTCCAACCCAAATGATTCAATGATTCTATGATGTCTCATGCTACACAGGGCATGCCCTGGGTCATGGGTCTGGGTGTTGCCATAATATCCCTTGGCTGCAGGGACTGTCTGCTGAGATGTACATTGACATGTAAAGTAGTAAGACTACAATTAACAATGACACAGGGAGGAAATCGTTGTCAGTTGGTGTTAGTTTGATGATTAATGTGAATTTTACTTATTTTTTTAAACTTTCTCCCCATCTGTGCTGAAGCTGTAACATCCTAGCTTCTGTGAGAAGGAAAGTAAGATCTGCGTATTTTTCTGTTTCTGTGGTTTCTATGGCTGTCAGTCTGGCACCAGTACACAATTCCCAGAGAACACCACACTGCTACTGTCTGGGTGGGTATATAAGGAAAAGGAAGTGAGTGCAGAGAGAAAGAGCTAAGTTTAGTGTACAAATATAACATGATAAGGAAAAATGGGCATCCCTTTCCTAACAGCCCACCCTTCTGTCCTTTAGTATGGCAATTTCCATGTGGACCGAATGAGCACTACCCTGAAGTATCTCATATAGAAGTATCAGGATGAAAATTGTTCAAAATAGCTTGTATTTCAAATGCAGAAACCTCCATATTTCTCTGAAATTGGAATCCAAGTGACTTGTCTCTGTCTCAAAGATTAAACCCTTGTGATGCGAAAATCACTGAAGATGATTTCCTATTCCAAGGAAAGCACAAGCAAAATACAAAATGGCTGAAGACAAAAAGCACATATTTTAACAGAATTATGTGTTGCAAAAGTTAAAGGAAGGTGCACAGAAGAAGTGTTACTAAGATACTTCTCCCAGCTTCACTGTGTGTATTAAAAAAGCAAATGAAAACCGCATTTCTCTTTAAACTATGGTTGAATTATATTTACTATAGTAAAACTACAGGAGCTTGGTGCATTATATAATAATAATAAAAGATGCTAGTTTATTAAGTCAAATAGTAAAACTAGAGTCAGCCTCTGCTCTAACACAGTAATGTGGCAAACCATGCTGACTGTGGCTTTATAGTTTCTTTAGCATCTGCAGTTAGTTACAGCAGTTTTACTATCTACATTTCAATATACTCTTCCGATTAAAACTCCTCATAGTTTTTTTTTTTTTTTTATTAGATTTTATGTCTACATATGTTTAATTTACCAAGACATTGTGAAATAGAGAAAGTTGTTTTGAAAGTTCCCTTGATGTCTTGAATTGTTGGTAAAACACAGTAATAGAAATAGGAAAACAGGAGGAAGTTAAAATCCACTTGAACTTCCACTGTAGCATATCAGATTGTGGGGGCAACTTATCCATGGTAGATACCATTCCTGTGGTAGAAACCAGTTTTCCTCAGTGGCAGCTGGGTCTGGTCACTGAGACAAAGAAGCCAGACTAGCCCTGGCTGGGCCAGCTGGCTAATTCTCATATTTTTGTGTTGCAACCCACATGCGTAGTCCTTCAAGTGTTGTAAGAAGATATGGAGCAATTCAGTTGGGATTAATGGCTAGAAACCTCTACTGATTTCTCTGTCAGGGCAGTTGACTTATGTTTGAGTTGAACATGGCATTCTGGCTCAAAAACTGGAGTCATGGGTTAGCCAGGGAGGTACGGGGCCAAAAATATCTAGACATTTTAGATCCCCTGGCTACAGAATTGGAGACTCCAGTGAGGATCATTCATGTGATTCTGTGATCTCTTCCAAAGTCAATATGTGGATCTTAGTGCTGAACTGTCTGCATTTCAGGTAAGCCCTTGAAAAGGGGGAGCCAGTGGACATTAGGAACCTATTACTGGGCTTCTTATTAAACTAAGATTTTCCTGCCTTTCATCAAAGTTTTCCTTCTCTTGGTTGCTGGCTAGCTGTCCTCATCCCTCAACATATTTATTGTTCCTGTTAAAGTGTCCCACACCAAAGTAGCCGTTCTCTGCTTCAAAAACAAGACTTGGCTTCAGAGAAGCAAGTGGGAAAATATCCTATTGATGTCAACAGGCAGGGAAAGAAATGGGCTAAATATCAGCTTGTAAAGATGTTGCATGTAAAGTGGTCCTGACAGTTACTGAAGTTGTCTGGGGTTCATGGAATTTGCTGTGGTTGGAGGATGCAGGAAGAACTGCACAACAAAAGCCATGCATGGAGTCATTTCTTGGGAGCAGTGGTTATCACGCAGGGTATCACCCAACTTCCATTTATTTCACTTCCCATGGGACAGCACAAAAACCCAGAAGTCAGTTGTCTTCTTTGCTTCCAGAGACTGTCTTTGACTGGATGTAGCTCAGGGCAGATGCATGCATACCAAGTTTACAGCCTTCTGTTTGATCCATATGGAGCACACCCCTTCCTCTTTGCCTAGCCAGGAACAGCAATTATTAGGCCCTCCTCTGTTTTATATTTCCCTCTTTAGCACTGATGTTCCCCCAGGATGACTAGAAGGTGATGAGACAACTTCAGTGTCTGTTAGCCCTCCACTGATGGACATCATGACTGATGCAGGGAGCTGTTTTGAGGAGCAGGATATGGACAATAAATTTCATCAGACGTGAGAACCTGAAAGCCATCTGCCTGGAGAAGGGGGTAACAGACAAACCAAAAACTTCCAGGATGCTCTCTCTCTAAGAGGCTATCAATCCATCATTATCAGAAACACCAGTTGTATAGTTTAAATACTCACTTGTTTCAAATCATAGAGAGACATTTCAGGGACCTCTGTGCCTTTCTTTGTTACCTTTTCTCTAGGGACCTTCTGGTTTTGGCAAAAATAATAAACAAGGTTTTTTATGGGTCATGCTATAGTTTAAGAAAAGTCAAGATGTGTTTTCAAGCACTCACGCCATGTGACAATTGTGAGGGATCAAAGAATTTTTTCATTGTTCTGTGTCAGAAGAACTTAGACGGGGGAGAAAATCTCATTTATATCCTTTCTTTCTGCCTCACTGCAAAGCTTCGGACCCCCAGTCAGTCCTCCCGTCTGCATTGCTATTTCAGACTTGGAAAAAAGCATATGTGGTGCTTTTGGTCTCCTTCTAACAAAAACAGAGACACACAGTGCCAGTGGAGGTCCTGTCTTATGTTTTCTACAGATAAACAGAAAGGGATGTCAGGACAATGTAGGATGCTTTCCTTTACCTGTAGTACAAGCTCTGATAAGATTTTTTTTTTTATGATTTCTTCTGTATTTTAACTAAAACATTAATCATTTTGTTTCCTTTTTTTTTAGAAATTAACTGATTTTTTTTTTTTTAAGCAGATGGTTTTTTCATTCTCATCCGAAAGAACATTAATTTTGCAGCTGTATTCAGGTCAAACATTTTCTAGTTTTGGACCCATTTTGTGTTATTGCCGTACAGCTTTTAGTCATGCTATATGTCAGACCTTAATGAAAATAATTTAAGAAACTGGCCCCATCCTAAGCCCACTCACAGTGAAGGCTAAGCCCACTCACATAGACACAAAACCAATCTGGTTGCTCTCAGACAGCAAGTGAATTTTTTGCTGGTTTTTTTTTTGGTTGTTTGGTTTGGTTTTGGTTAGTTGGTTGGTTTTTTATGGGGTGGGGTTGGGCAGGAGGATGTTGAGTGGTGGTGGTGAGTGTTTTCTGGTCCTTGAGTCATTTCTCTTATGCGCAAACTCAAAGTGGAGATCTTCTCTGGATCATCTATTAAAACTTCTCCAAACCAGGGTCTTGCAACATTTGCTATAGACCAGCAATGTTGTAAGAGTTTCACTTCAGGTTATAATGGTGTTTTTTGAAAACTGCAGTAAACTAAACTATCTAGGGATGGAGAATCTGATTTACTGTATAGAGGGTTTAAACAGGTTAAGGTGTGACTAAAACTCAGCTTGGTGCTCTAGATAATGATGATAATGTAGGAAAACCTTGCTGGTTGGTTTTATTTGAAGTGAGTGTGTTATACGTCCCTCTTCATCTTTGAGGAATGTTTACAAGTGTCTCCTGTAAAAGCCAAGTCCCCAAGCTTATCTGCAACGGAATCTTTTCAGTTTTTTAAAATGGAAGGGGAGTCCTGTGCACTGACACCAGTAAAATCATTAGATAAACAAACCTTTATTTCCTACATTTCCTTAAGGCTTCAGATCCTGCCTTATTTTTTTTTTCCTCCTAATGCTCTGCTCATTAACAGGTTCATTTGATTCTTTCCTTGGGAATTCACCAGAGTTTGCCCTCCATCTCAGGGCAAATAGTTTATAAGTGACCTGCCGGATGGTGTTCGTTAACTGCTTCAGTCCCAACGGGACACTGATATACCCTTAATTAGGATGTGAAGGGAAAAAGCCTCCAAGTGCTCCAAGATGACCTGAGAGAGCTGAGAAAGCCTAGCTGTTCATCTTCCAATGTTCAAGACAATGGTGGAAAGGGAACTGGAAAAAAATCCCGCATCAGGAATGAAAAGGAAAAGTAGGAACACTAAGATGACAATTACCCACTCTGTCACATTTTTTTCTGTTGTTCATTTATTTTTTTTGCAGTATAATACAAATGAATAGTTGGACTCTCCTAAGAATTGTACTAGGGCACAGCATGAAAGCCCTTTCACATCTTTTCCATTCCCCTTCAGGTAGATACTTGATACAGATGTAGAGCAGACCATCAAAGTTCTTTGTCTTCTGGAAAGTGCTTGTTTATTCAGATTGGTCCTCTTGAACTAAAAAAAACCATGAGGTGCCTTACACAGTCAATAGGGTACCAGTCTGCTGAACCAGCTGCAGTTTGGCGATATGCAAGAATTCAAACCCTAATACCCCTTTCCTGTGAAAGGCTGGAGAATTGAGGTGGGAAAATTTTACTTTGGAGCCACAGCTTAAGAAAATGAACCTGTTTAGCAGAGCTGCTGGGAATGTGCTTACCTTTAAGTACCTTAACCAGTTCTGCAACACTAACAGAAGCACTTTCCTGAACGCTGTTTTCCAGTTCATCAGTGATATTACTTGTCTCTCTCGTGCTTGTTACATTTGGTTGAGATTTGACATGGTACTATGTATTAATAATCCTGTAATGTAATAACATCCTATAGCACAGAACAAATGGTGACACCCTGGAAAATGGTGCTTTATCAAGCAGTTCTGTGAGGGATTGATTTTTCTTATTATGCTTTCTTTTTGAGAATTTTTCTTCACCTTTCAGTACTTTTTGAGGAGTGTCATTTGATTGAGTAAGGTCCTGTTTAGGTATTTTCCATTTATCTGAAAATCTCTGGAAGGAGATATGGGTGAGGATCTGGATATGGGCCTCTGCTGGGCCTATTTCTTATTGGCTTTCTTATTATTCTATTGATACATTGCTTTATTCTTGGTAGCTGAAGTATCTCAGGGACTCTTGACCACACAGCATGGCTTTAGCACACCTTTAAGCAACCACCCTCTGCCCAAGACCCACTTAAATGGCCCTGAAGTCCTTCTGCCAGTCTAAGCCACACAGAACTCAACCATTAAGGTCTGCTATGCATGGAGAATTGGGTGTGGTTTAGCTTCACCTGCTCAGTTCTCACCAGCACTAAGCTTTGCAGATGTAATCCTAAAATACTAACGCTGGACTGTGGGGAATCATCTTTTACTTAGGGCCGTTCATGTATTTCTTAAACATTAATTTACTTTCCTAGCTACCAATGTACCCAGCACACTATGAAAGGCTTGTCCTGATTGCTTGTGTGCTTTACAAGCATGTTGCAGACCTGACTGCATGCTACATGTTAGTTTTGAGGATAGCTTAATGTATATTTGATCTCCTTGCTCTCTATTTTCACTATCACAAGCTTCCCAGAGAGGGAGAAGTAGCCCACCCTATAACCTCTGCACCTTCAACCTCCCCAGATATTACTAATGTTCCTCATTCTCCTTCCTGTACTTGAGCCTGGTCTTCCTGGATGGGAATGACCTCCCCTCCACCTCCACTTCTTTTATTATTTCCAAGACACGCTATGCATGAAACTGCAAACACCTGGCAGACATTCCAGGGAGCGATCTGTAGTGCGTCTCCTGCACTGCACAGGCATCTGAGCTGAACCTTGTTTTAGGGATCCCAGAGGTCCTCTCAATCAATAATCCATGTATTTTTATGAGAGCTAGATTACGGGGATTTGCAAAGGAGGTGATTAAGTAATGCTTCAAAGAGCAGTTACTACTAACACCTGCAGCATTAATAGGAATCTATTAATAGAAAGTGCATGATTTAGTAATAATCCCTTATTCATAGAAATGCCTCTTGATTTATGCCCTTCAAAATTGACAATACTTTCCATATATCCAACTGGATTTAGATAGATGTGACTTCAACATCTGGCTGAGTGATGACATTTCAACTATGCAGACGTCATGCAGGGGGCCCAGAACAGTTAGCTAGAAAAGGGATAATAATCATGCTCCTTACATTGCTCACCACCTGCACATTCATGCTGTGTGGAAATGGTTTCCTGTGCTGATCTATCTCAGGTGGTTATCTGCAGGTGCCCCAGCGAGACAGTCTGAGCATTGTCAATCACTGCCCAGGCACCAGGGAAACCAGTATTAAGTCTTTTGCTGATGTGATTAGACATAGACTGTCTGGGATGCAGCCTATCCTACCACGGTCCTGGAAATGTGGGACTGATGGGTTTCCCCCAGAAAAAGACCTTGAACTTAAGATAGGGTGTATGTAGAGATCTATTTTTTTAGGACGAGAGCATAACGCAAGTGAATGCAAACTCTCTGAAAGGTAGATCTCAAACCAATAACATCTTGCACTTAGCCTGTACCTCTGTCTGGCTCTGCACTCCATCTGAAGCATGCAGACCCATCAGAGGGTTGAATTCATCCATTGCTCTAAGGCTATACAGGAATTTATCTCTCTTACTTATCTTCCTTATACTGATGAACTGGAGACTGTGTAAAGCTCTTCCTTTCAATATTTTTTCTCTTTGTTGAGGTAGCTTTGTTCTGCTGGATCACTCTGTGTTGCACAAGTAAAATGGGACCAGAAAACAGATTCATACAGATGGCTTGCAACTCTTCTGAAGGAAAAATATTAGTACTATAAACAAATAACTGGGATAGATACAGCTCAGCTGAGTCCAAAATGTCTGTCACCCTTCATGAAGAAGGTGGTCTGGGTTCCAATGGATGTTGACATTGGGACTCTTCTCCTAGCTCAAGAAATATTCTCTCTCACTTCTGTTTGGACTTGCACTTTTCACTTCAGTAGGCTTGCTCTGGATTTATGCCATTATCCCTGAGAGCAGACTGGATACTCGGCAGACCCTGGACAGCTTAATTAAGGGTTGGAATTCAGCATAAATCCATGCGAAACTCTTTATTGTTTGCTTTTGTTTTGCTTTCAAGGCAGAGATCATGACAACAGGTCACTTCTGGATACTCTATAAATTATCTGGGGGGAGAAAGAAATTTTTCAATGACACGTAGCTGTTGCTCCAAACCAAACTTTGATATACTTCTGGGTAAATTCTACTGGGAATGCCCAGGCATTTTCAAATCCTGTTGGTTTTCTTGCCTGTTTGAGTTTTGTTTTGTCTCATGACATTCCCCATTCCAGCGTACTGCACAGGTCCTGCCTCCATAAGGCACCACTCCAGTACTGCCTTTCTTCACTTTCATCACTCTCAGAAGTGCTGAATTTGGCCTGCCTGTATCTAAATGCACTCAGTGTCAGGGATGGGCAAAAGTTCATACTAGTTCATGCTGCACCCAAAATAGTTATATGAAAAACTAAAACCCCCACTTTTTCTTGTCACTAACTGAAAGATCCACTCTTTTTTTGTTCACAATGCATGTGAACCATGAGTGGTCCCTGTCACCAGAGACCTTGTCCACATAGAAAGACAGATCTTTGCTGGTGGCATGATTTGGGGGCTAAATTGAAAATTAATTATCCTGGGTATATTTGTCCTGCACTCCAGGTGGAAGTAGTTAATCAAAGAGTGACTTCGTGACTGATGCGGTCAAGTTTAAATGTAGGTAAAACAGGTTTACTTGTTTCTCATCATCTCCTTTGGCCACAAAGTGAGAAGTTTATCCATTCTTTCCTACCCTATGCCTTGCATCACTGCACACTTAGACATCTAAAGCTATCAGTGGGAGGCCACTCAACCCTTTATTCCACTGTGATTAGTCATTTTGAATGGGAGAGACAACAAAAAAATATCCTATTTATTAGTAAGAACTTTCTGACAAATATTATAGTACATAAAATAATGGTGTGAGAGACTCTTGGAAAAGATCCAGTCTTTCTCCTGTATACAGAAAGCTCAAGCATACCCAGACTACTTCTGTCATTTAACCTATCGCTTCCTGAGTAGGATATATCTCAAACTCTATATAGAGGGGCCATAATGTGCAAGGAAACCCAGAATGGATTGAGTTAGCATGAAACATATGCAATCATGAGATCAAGATCCTATAACATGCAAGAAATATGCAATGAGTGACACAGAAGAAAGGTATTCCTCTTCTTCAATGCACATCCTGCTTTATTTCCCAAAAAGGAGGGAAGAATTAGAGACTAAGGAAAAGCTATCCTTGCCCTCTGGAATGCAGAACGTAGGCTATTAATTTATTTCCTCATCAGGCAGAATTTGCTGGTGGCTGCTGAGATGGCTTTTTTGGTGAGGTTTCTTAAATGTGGCTTGTCTTTCTGTTCCTGCTGGATTGAGCTCTTAGCAAGTTGGTACTTTAAGAACTTCTGTTATATGGCTGCAGAGCCACAGAAAT
>JAAGNO010003489.1:7654-55041 GCA_033439905.1 Ceryle rudis | reverse complement strand
ATGCCTGCTGGAAGAATTTCCATCTGCTGTTTGTCATTATAAGTGATGTGCTGCTAGGCAGAAAGCTACAATTTGGCTGGTTGGTGTTTGTCACTGCATTCAAGAGGAAACCTCTTATCTAGAAGCTAGGGGGAGAGCTTTCCAAATTCACTGTCTTACGCAAGCCAACTAGAGCTTATCACTCCTCATGTGTCTTGCTCTGTCTGTGCAGCCCATATATTTTGGGCTCTGAGCTCTTCTTTCATGGAAACCATGAAGAATTTATCTTTTTTTTACTAAAAAAGAAATAAAAATTAAAAAAAAAGAATCCTGGTTTTTGTTTTGTTTTGTTTTGTTGTGGGAAAGAGGGACCTTTCTTTTGTATGCTGCTTTCTAGTAGATCTGTCAGGTTCCAAAAGACTGAGAAATTATGATTAGGGAAACCTTAGAATAAATAAGATAGTAATTTCACCTGCAATGTCCTACCCTTCCTCTAGGAGGGACAGAAATGTAGCTAGGCTAACCAAGAATGTGTAAGAGGGATGAGTCTTGGGTGCAGAGTCTTTAATAAGTCTATTTTCAAAAAAGAGCACTCTGCAAGGAGGCAGTGGGTTCCTCGGGTGTACATCATGTAGGCAGGAGGGAGATCTGCAGCCAGACAAACACCCCTCAGACAGCCATGCCCCAAAGGTGATAGGTGGGAAAATAGTAAAGGCAGCAGTCTGAACCCTTGCATAAGGGAAAACTGCTGTGTCCTCCACTTGAGTAATCGATTCTCCTTACCTAAGCCTAACCCTCCTACTCCCCAGAAAACACATATAAATGGAGAGGAAACAGGATCCATCCTTCCCAAGGGGCAGCAAGGATCCTTGTAAAACAGAGCCTTTAAGGGATGAGGGAGAAGAAAGTCATAGGGGCTCCATCTGTGCAATAAAATATTTAAATATACTCTGGGACCAAATCAATAACTCTTCATTTAAGCCAGGCTTGCTTCTGTTTTCCTTTTTATTGATATTACCCAGTATTAAAAAGACTAAAAGTTAGTAATCCAGCCAGCTTGTCTGGCTTTCTACCCGAGTCAGCCATTGACCACCAAGGCAATTCTAAACCTCCCATCCCACCAGTTCATGCCTCAGTTTACCTGCCTACAGACAGGACAGAAGCTTCATCTGACTGAGAAGCTGTGACTGTGTAAAAAGGCTTTGGATAGTTGAAAATTGTGTGCTGGAAGGACACTGAGAAAGGACTTAAAAGCATTGTGTCGGTAGAACTACGGGGATTAAGGCAAGCTGAAGATCTGCTCTTTTTGATAGCTACATCAATGACACTATATCCATTTAGAGTGGATTTTCACCTTATCCTTACTGTCATTAATAGACAAGAGCCTTCTCTGCTGTAAAGAAGCACAGCTCTGCTGGTTTTTTTTGTATCAACTGGAGACCCTGCCAGAGTAAATGAGATCAAGGCTTTAGCCTTTTATATTGTAGGGTGAAGGCAAAAAGTATATTACTAATTCTAGGATTGTTCCAACAGTAAACATTTCAGGAAGCCTTCTGCTGGCTTGGAAGCCACCATTGCTAGCTATGGACGTGTTTCCAGGAAAAAAGCTCTCATTATGTCAGTTTATGTCTTGAAGACTCCTGTATGTACTTGATTTGAGAATCATAGAATCATTAGAGTTGGAAAGGACTTCTAGGATCATCAGGTCCAAACTTCATCCTAACATCTGTCTAGCCAATAGACCTCAAGTGCTATGTCTACTCGTTTTTTAAACACCTTATTTTGTTCACTTTCTCAAAGTGCAAGTGTAGCCTTTCCACTTATAACAGTCATTTTCTTCTACCTGCTTTGTTTTAAAATCTTGTCTGGGAAAAAATATAGAAGGTCAAATAACATGGTATTTCCTATAATGTGAAGTTTAAATGGGAGTTGATATATTCTGCATTGGTCGCTGCAGGACAACTAGCATTCACAGCTCAAGTCTCATCAAGACACCATCAAAGAAATGTTGTGCTCACTGTCCAGCTCCTTTCTGGATGATTGCAACCTCTCAAAAATAATCTTAAATTCAGTTTTAATCTGCTAAATGACTGCTTCAAGAGACAGCTGACTAAGGTTACAGGGACATCACCTAACAGGAGATTCCTTTCTCTGATCTTTGCACAGTAAGATGTTTCTGAAGAGCTCAGGACAAGAGAAGGGTCCAGACTAGAACATTTGACTTTAATTTTCAAATATCCTGAAGTGTGAGGGGGATTCAGTTCTGGTATTTTATCTCCTTCTCTCTTCAATTTTAGGTTTGTGGTTTGTTTTTTTTTTTTTGGCACTGTAGGCTTTTACTGAAACATTGAGGACTGATGTTACTCTGCAGACAGGGTTTTCAAGAATATCATAACATGAGGAGGTTGTTCTGTTAAGGCACACAGGTTGCCTGAACTAAAGATAGTCTGCCAGCTGTTCCTGGTATGTAGTCTGCATAACAAAAAAGGGGATTCTCATCACTGAGCTGAGATACTCACTACTGCCAGTATCATCTCTTCCTCCTCACCCTATTCCTCTGATTTAAGTTAAGGCCTCCAAGACCCATGCTTTTTTATGTATGCGTACAGATCCTTCTGTTTTCAATTCTGTCTGGAATACATCTGTCTTAGAATTGTTACTCCAGACACGGGTGAGATAAACACAGTCATCATAAAGTTGTATCAGATTTGTACCAGTTCTCATGGTGCAGGTGAGCACGCGAATTGCTCAGTCGGACCCTGAAGTTACAATAAGAAAAAGTTTATTGGTTTCATTCTCACTTTTTATCAGAAGAAGTATTTTCTAAATTAAAATAGTTATATTGCTAAGCTATTTAGAGTATAAAATAGACTTGGACAACAGAACCCAGCAATACTGCATGTTTATAAATTTACTCAACCATGTACTGAGACACGGTCACATGTCTTCTAAGTTTAAAACTTCTAAGTTTAAAAAAAAACAAAAAACAAAAAAAAAAGTTAAGCAGTTGCTTGCTAACCCCTAATGCAATTAATATTAAGCAACCCAACCTATTTCTTTGGCTGCTGCTGTATAATATGAGGTCACTGTTGGCTGCAGATGCATACTAGAGTAGGACTGTTGAAGAGTGTCTGCTGATAATAAGGATATCTATTCACAGCTGATAATACTAGTTAGCACTTCTGTAGCACTTTAGTGCAGACTCTCAAATCACTTCACATGCAAGTAATATTTTCAATCCCTTCACCGTACCAGGGAGACCTGAAAGAGATCTTGTGTCAACCCTATAATAGGCCACAGAGTGAAGAAGCCAGGGAGAAAATTCTCTCACATTGAGGGGACAACACTATTAATTTTAAGCTTTTATTATGATGCCTCCAAACCACCTCCAATATTTTCACAGTATTTTATTTTATAACATTTTACAGAGATCTGCTTGCTTGAATTGAATACACTTTATGAGATTATTCAGTACAGTGGAAAGTTATGTTCCACCTACAGCACATTAATCAGTGTTTGAAATGTGCTTGCCTTATCAAAAGTGTGCTGACTACTCTAACAAACGTCATCTTCTGGAAATACAGCTCTGTAAGGCCCATATGACCTGCCAGCACTGTCTATTGCTTTTACTAATTATGAGCTTCTCCCTAGGGGTTGGAAGTTGGTTTTGCTTTGTTTCAGTATCCAACATTTCAGATGCTAAACCATACCACCTGTGTCTGCAAAATGGATAGAGATCTCAGGCAAACTGGTCATCTTTCATGATCTTTCCATTCCTTCTGCTTTGTCCAGAAATACAAAGCCATTAGTCTCTGTTGTGCTATCCCTGTGCACAGGCCCTGGAAGAACAGAGGCATTCAAACCTTGAAGGATGTAGTGAGGGAAAAATGCAATTGAAAAACTATTTTCTTTTTAACTAGCTTCAGAAAGTGCTTGAGCTCTGACAAAATTGTAGTTATTTTATTTTGTTTAATACGATTGCCTGAGCCTGTGGTATAGTGTTAAGGACCGCTACCTTTGCAGCTGATGGAAGGATTTTGTTATGGTGGGTTTGTTTGGGTTTTTTTTGAAAATTGTTATTTGCCTGAAGAATAAATTTGAAGTAATATGCTGATCTTGACAGAGGTGTCTTTGGAAAGTTTTCTTAGGAACATGATGGAATTTTTGTTTGGAGTTGGACATCCTTATATTTCCCATACATGTGTGCTCTGACACGTCAGCCTTTCACATGCCTATGCAACTGATATCCTACTCCTTGTCTTCTGCTTCTTATGCAAATATTTGAATGCTTTTGTTTCCTATTCCACAGTAGGATTAGGTCTCCTAGATAGGGAAAAGCACTTCTTACCTAATGCTACTTCAGTTGTCAGCACAAGACATCCTACCCAGTCAGAGACCTTAAATCATAGCTCTTTTAGGGCATGCCCAGTATGCCAGTGGAATTCAGCTCATCTTACAGCATCACCATGTTTGCTTCAGCACCACAGTATTAGTGTCTTCACGCTTTAAGCATCATAGAACCTTTTCTTCACACTCCCAGCACACTGCTGCAGTAAAAAACCAGAACTTCTGGCCCACAACCAATGTTTTTCTCATGAAAAGTGCTAAGGGATCATTAGGGTCCACCCAGACCAGACAAAACTCTCATTTTTAAGGCTTCATCTGAAACACCCACCCACTGTGAAGTTGAACAGGACTTAATTTATCTCAAGGAAGATAAAGGCTGAGTCAGCCCAGCTGGGACTTGGACCTGTGGTTTAGAGAAAAGTTAGGCACACCACATTTGAAGGTTAAACCACTAAGACATCCCCATGAGCTAAGGTAAACATACCATCATTTACCCTTTCCTATCTTTTGCTTGCCAAGCTACATATTATGTGCATAGCAAAATATGTATATAACTCAACTACTGGAACAAACATGGGATACTGGAAAAAAACCAAAGCACACTCTATGTGGCTACATGTACAGCAGAAGTGCACCCTTATTCTCATAAAAAGACAAATCAACATAGCCATAGTTTCCTAAAAGGGTCTTCCACCTCCACCACAGACTGACTTTGGGCCCGTGCCCCAAACCTGCTCTTTGAGTAGAGCAGACTCCATGACATAGAAGCATGCTGCTTCTTTGTCTGAACCATCTGATGGGGAAGACAAATAAGGGCTGGAAAGGTCATTCTGAAGGGAGTACAAGTCAGCTACATTTAAGTCTACAGGAGAGAAGCTGTCCAGGTTTAGTGCCTAACATAATAACAGGAGGAGAAACCAGGTCAGGAGCTGTTGCCCTCCCGAAGCTCAATTCTACTGAAGTCAAGAGGGAAATTATCATTGACTGCAGCAGGACAGGAACTAAGCCTTGGGGAGAGAAAATGAGAAGTACCTTTAGTGGGGCTGCCTTTTTCCATGTTTTTTCTCAAAGCAGCACTCCAGGTCAATAGCTCTGTTTGCACTGTCAGGACTCACCCATCCAGAGTAATTCACCTTGATCTCATCACTGAGGAACTGATGGGAAAAAGAGGTCAGGCAGTGAGAACCAGGAAAAGAAAGAGTATCCATAGATGGAAATGCATTCCCATCTTTTCTGTCTGCCTTTTGATACTCAGATCTTTCCACTTTCATTTGGGAGCCAACATCAGTGATGTTCTGGCGTAGCATGATTTGTGTGCTCACCTTTACCCCTGCCTCCTCACCCCCTCCATCCACTGCACCATCTTGCCTTACCTAATTTTGTCTGTGCATCAGATTCAAAACAGTTCAGCTCAAGAATATCAAACATGCTGGATAATTTAAGTCTGGTTTAACACTAAAACCAAAACAGTCTTTATTTTCAGGCAAATTATTAAGTTCTAGGCTTTGTCTTATTTTTATAAGACATTAATATCCATTAAAACTGAGTATGTTTTCCAGGTGCAGTTTCCTCTCTGAAATTATTTTTACTTTGAGTGTGTCCAGCTCTGCTTACAGGATCCTTTCTCTTTAAATGTACATGAATGTGTTTGCCTTGGCTATAGAGACCAGGTAGTATACAGGACATACTCTATACACTAGACTTTGCCAAGTGAACTTCAACAAGTTCATCCCTTACCCCATGTTTCTAAGTGTGAAAAGAGGATAATATGGAAAAAAGCTGTCCAAGCTCAATACTGAGCCACCTGGAAGCAATGGGTTGGGGTGTAAGAGTGTACATTATCCCCAGTCCTCTACCAGGTCATGAGCTGCAATGTAACCTGCGTGAGAGCTTGCTTGGTTTTTCAAGGTATACATGTGTTGCTTCATGAATGGTGTCGCCTTTCCCTACATGCCCCATACATTACCTATTTTCACATGCTGCCATGAAGCAGGAGAGCATACAAAGGATGAGATTCACTCCCAGTCACAGAGAAAGCCTGTCTCAAAAGCTGGGCCATTGCCCCATCTTCCCATCCCTGAGCATGAAAACTATTGCACAGGAATGCCAGCTCCTCACAACACGTGGGAAAAGGAGATCCCTTGGGACAAGTCAGTCACTCCACTCATGGATGCAGAGGTGAACAAGTTTCCCAATTTCTTATCACTCTTTCTTATTCTGCAGGCTTTTTTGGAGGAGAGGGGGTGGGTACAGCAGCACAAAGGTTGCTCCAACACAGCCCTGATCCACCACCTCCCTGCAGTGATGTCCCTGTGGTTGGGTCCTGCCATTTGCTGCCCTCTGTGTATTAAAGCCCACAGCTTCACTAGCTCTCTTGGTGCTAAGTTCTTCGTGTGCAGCAAACTGCAGAGAGCTGTCAGCAGGGGAAAGGCCATCCTGGGCAGCCTCTGTGGAGCAAATGTGCTGCCCAGCTGGCAGTTGCTGGCAGGTCAGGTTTCAAAATCACCTGCTCTGGCTGAAAATACAGGAACTCGCCTGTCAGCCACTGCCCAGTAATTACTCCAGAGTCATCTGCACCTTCTTTGGCTGCATCCTAATTGAGGCTTAACAGGTTTTATCCTCACTGTTTGAAAAACAGACTTCTCTCAGCTAAGAGTCAAGCCAATTAAGCTGGGTCAATTAAAAATAGCAACTGCTTTATACTCTGTTGGAAATTCTGTCTGTGCAGGTTAGATAGCCATACTCACATGCATGGTACACACCTCTGCAGGAGCCTGGCACTGCCTGGGTCCACCAGCAGAAGGCTGCAAAGGGCAGCCCTGGTCCAGGTCGCCAAATTAGCTGTGAGATCAAGCAGCATCCCTTGTGTTGCTTTCAGGTGCAGCCCCCCAATAACTCCACTCCTCGGCAAACCCAAACAGAGCAAATGTAGCATTGAGTGTTGCCTCTGACAGATTGAGGGTCGAGCTTTAACCTTTCTTTAACTCTATTTCACCTCAAAAAACTAGGATCTAGGACACTCGTACAGTGAGCAGAAAATGGGAGAAGGGTACTCTCCTCATTCCTTGCTACTAATAAGAAAAAGATTTCCTAAGTATGAAAAGCATTAGTCTCAGCATAATGTTTCTTTTATGCAAGCATCTGTGATTGCAAGGGAACTATGGTGTAATGCTAACGCAAAAGCAATGACCAGAACAAACCTTTAGAATGACTGGAAAGACTTTTCATGGCTTGCTGTAAAGTATTTATTAATTTGGTTAAGAGATGGCCTTGTGCCATATCCTGAATCTGACTATGTGTAAGAATTTCCCTGGATACTCCCTGGAAAGATTTACCATTCCTATTACATGATAACTGGACCCAGAAAAACAGATCAAAGATGGGCATTTTGAGATGAGAAAATACTATCTGAGACTGCTGTCTTCCTTGCTTAGTCATGGCCACGTACAGCAGACTTAACTGTGGTCTTCAAGCTGCAGTTGGGACTTTGTTTTTTCTGGAGTCATTTGCAATCTGAAAAGACATCCAATTTGCTAGCGGAGACTGTAACTGTGGGAAGCAAAGCTCATTTCTCCACTGAGGCCAACTCTTCTGTGTGTTCACTCTAACCACTTCTGGGTTTGCTGCTATTTTTAATTGCAGTGTAGCTAAAATAAACAAAATGCTCGCCTACAACAGAAAAAGGAACAGCTTCAACCTCCAAAACGGAGGTAGCTATTGTCGTTGTAATTTGTTGGTCTGTGGGAAGCTGAGATGACAGGTCTGGTCCAGCCCAAATCCTCTTGACTTCTGTTGACCATAAGATACTTCTCTTTATACCCACCTATGCCTGCTCATAACTGGACATCTCAAACATAAGCACACCAGAAAGAGCTGCCTTGAATGCAGTACTTCTGTGTACAAATTTACAGGATCAGGCCACTTGGATAACCTAGACCAGACCCACCAAACTATGAACCATCATCCTCCCAAAAGAGGCTGCACAGAAAACATTAAGTATTCAGCAATATATCAGCAGAGCTAAAACTGTTTCAGTGTAATAATGTGAATCACTCTTTGGCCATAGGCTCCAGTGCCTGACACTTTCCTAAGAAGCCTGTTGGAATTTCATGGTATTTACAGCACTGGGAGATATAACTGGGTTTGTACTGTGGGTATTAGATGATAAATGGTTAACTATAACTTTACAGAGCTGTGCACTGTAGAAATACTACACATTGGCTTCTATGTTGGCAGTCATTTGAGACAATTTCTAAAGGCCCAGTGAAATCCTGCAATACTGGGTACCAGCAGAGCCTGAATGACAGTAAGGCATTGACATTTCTCCAAAGAAACACATATCCGTCTCCTAAATCCAGATTTCTACATGCTGGTTTACTCTAAATCAGAGCTGTGACCACAAAGGCCTGGCAAGCGGTACTGGTGTTTTTCCATACTCCCACTGTTCATTGAATCTTTATTTGTTTTTTGGTTTGTTTATGGTTTGTTGTAATAACAGCTAACCCCTAATACTTGTTTTAGGAAGGTGTCAGCAATCTCACCTTTATGCTTTACTGAGTTGATCCTAGCATGCATCTGAAGTTAGTAAACTGAGATCTCAGGTATTTTTTACTGGAGTTGTTTTTGTCATTACTGATAGCACTGCTGAAAAACAAGGCAGAGTTAAATGGCCACTGAGGAATGGTTTCTTTTTCTTAATATAACACCATTCTACAGGGATTTGGAAAAGGATTTAGATGAGTTGTGTACAGTAACAGTACTTTGGTGAAAGTCATTCATTACTTGTTTAATAAAGATCATGTGCCCTGTTATAAGCATCAAAACTGCAGTTCATTAATCTTGTGAGAAATTTTCCCTCCAGTTCAGATCTTGACTGGAGGTGGAGGAAAGGGGGGCAGGGAATGGCCAATGAGGGTTTTTTCCACTTTCAGGAGAATGGCATGTTCCTCAGGGAGACAGTAAATTGAAATTAAGGCTGTTTCAGTTGGCCTACAGGATATGCCTGCAAATGTAGACATATCGAAATGGTGAAAAAGTCTGTCTGTGCCCATTCATATAAAGTGAATGGGTTGTAATGTTCTCCAGCCCTTGGGAACGGTGGCTAGATTGAGGAAAGAAGGCAGGAAGAATGAGATGGATTTGACATAAGTATATTTAAGTGCACTGAAGGCTTTCTCTCCTCCCTGTGGTTTAATGGTATATTCCACTGGGGTCTACAAGGAAGAAAGAGAGTGAATCCCTACAGCTTTCCTTTTTAAGGATAACAAATCTTAAAACAGGTGTGAGCACAGAAAGATCTTCTTACTTGTTTTTAAGTCCTTCTCAGCCAGACGGCATTCTGTGTGTATTATTATCATTCCACAGAGTTGAGCGCTGGGGAGAGGGGACCAGGAGGGGAGGAGGAGCTGGAAAAAATAAATGACTGCAAATGAATAATATCAACTAAGTACGCCGGTCATGCTCTATGAAATTTATTATACTGTGGTTACCAAGAAGACATATTAGCCAGAGTAAAAAGAACAGAAAATAAAAGGTTGCACTGTAGGGAAATACCTTCTTGCCTCTTGGAAACATGTGAAACATAGGAATAAGCATGATGGGAGCTCAGGCTGCTGAACAGCTTCTCCAGCTTAGGGTGGATTCTTAGGCCATCTGAGCACAGAAAGGTGTACTCTGAATTTGCTTTCAATAAAATATCACATTTGTGCGTGTATGGTCAGAGGGGGACTCCCTTAGATGTTCTGTCCATAAAGCAGTGGCTTTTCCTCAAAATGATGATCCTGGAACTATCATCTCCAGGTAGGAGATAGGAGATGCAGGGTCACTATCTCAGCTTGCATTTTCAGAAGCCTCTGTTGAAGTCCTCTGGGTCCTCCCTCCAGGAGGACGCAAAATGGCATGCTTATCGACCAGGACTTGCTCCCCAGGAGTCCTGCTTGCCCTTCACCCTGATGGGGATTTCAAAGCAGATGCCTGAATGTGTATTCCTGCTTAGAAAGAAGGGCCAAGCACTACCTGGCATCTCTGCCTCTTCTTCCACATTCCCTGCCCACCTCCTCCAGGGAAGACTTGTGCAGACAGAGCAAGCTCCAGTTGTCACTTTGAGGGTCCTAACAACGTTTACGAGTCTTTCCTGCATGGGTTACCATGTTGTCTGTAATCAGGAGTAAGGAGTATTAAAAGCATAGTAGGTCTCACTGAGTCTTTGGGAGTTCAGAAGTTTCTGCTGGGAGATTTTGCCATGGTTCTCATGATCTTGGTGAGGATTAAATGGTCAGTGGCTTCAAGGAAAGTGATCAGCAGAACCATGGGAGTTCACAGTATGGGAGTTCACTCTTAATAAACAGGAAATAAAATTAACTTTCTTACTCCCATTCCAAAATATTTACTAAAAGGAGGAGAATAAACCCAAACTCCAGAGTAGGCTGCCCCAAGTGGTTGGACCTTTGAAACTTGGAAGGGAACTTTACAACCTTTGCCCATATGTTTCTGCGCCCCCTTCAAAAGTCTGGCAACTTTGCAGAGGTTTCCCCTTATAGTTGTGAATTTCACATGGAAATATAATGGTTTCATCAGGAGTTTTGCATTTCAGCTGTAATAAAAGAAGAGATAGGAATCAAAGACAGTTGTTCCAAGGGAGTGGAGTCTGTAGTGTATAATTACAAGTCCCTCAGCCAAGGGCAGATGCTTGAACTATTTCAATTCTTTTATTACTCTCTAGAACACAGCCAGTGAAACGTTGCTAACGTACAAGACTGCAATTGTCTCTCTTGTTTTCACTTCTTTTTTTTTCTTTTTGTTCCTCTCTTGGACAGTCCATGAGAAAGCAATGCTCTTTTCCTGGATATAGCCCAACAACATTATTTTTCAGTGAAAGGAATTCTCACCTCTAGAAAGTTAACACCATTTTAATTCCAGGTAAGGTTTCATGGGTTTGCCATGAGCTACGCAAGAAGTTTTTCTGGCTATGAAGAAGGAGGACCACCATGATTACCTTCAGTCAGGCTTGAGTGCAAACTCTAGAAAATATGTCACAGAAGCTAAAAACATCAGTTTTTTGGATGCAGCACTATTTTATTATGCATAATCTCTGCCTAATTAGTTGGTCTCTGTGCTACCATTGACACAAATATAAACCAGTCCACCATTTAAATTTCATTGTTGTTGACACAAGCGAGAAGAGTATTCTGAGTCCGGGTTTCTAATGAGGATTTGTCTTAGGCCTGCTAAAGTGGACCTGGATTTCATTTCTCTGGTTTGTTTCAACAGTTGTCTCCATTACATGCTGTAATTTCTGCATGTAGCTTTTTCAACCTGGCATAAGGACAATAGGTAATTCAAATATCTATATTGTCCCTGCACCCTGTAATGGTATTACAATGACAATTTTATTACTCTCATAAAATTTTTGTAACTTCCCCACAGCACACTGTAATTTCACCAATGGTTGTAAAAGGTCTTAAATTATATTTGTACAAAATTGAGATGAATGGGTTTTAGTATTAATGCATTTCTCATTGTGTAATAGGAATTTTTGTCCCTTTCCTTTTGCCAAGTGTGGAGAGAAAGCAATGCGGTTCAAGTATTTGTCAACTCCCATTAGAAACATTTAATACTAATAAAATTTATGGATTTAGTTTCCAAAGGATACTGCCAGCGAAGTTCATGATTACTAAATCAGTACTTAAATACAACCATTGTTCACCTTATAAATTTATATATATTGTTTGACGTATATAAAGTGTAGCTTTGGAGGCTGAGTCAGCAGTAGGGGAGCTTTTTGCTTAGTTCAGGCTTACAAAATAAAAGACTTATTACCAACAAAGCAGCAACAATACAGAAAATGTTCCATAAATATTTCCTAGGAATGGTGGGCAAAATATATCCTGAATCAAAGAGCAGGTGGAGCTTGCTCTGTTCCTCTAAGCAAGGTGTTGCAAATCAAGCCGCAGGTAATGAGAGCAAGTGGAGTTTCATAAAGTTTGCTGTGCCACCTCCTCCTGATTTTAGGGAAATTAGCCTATGCAAGGGTAAAGTAGTGAGGTGTGAAGTGCTGGCCTCCTTGTGAAAGCAGTTACCAGTTTGAAGTTTCAGCTGCCTGTTCAGTTATCTACATTGAAGAGTTTTGTCAAATTGAACATGCACTAAAGTCCTAAGCAGCGAAGTGCGAAGGTACAGTTTGAGTTGGCAGGAGTCCATGCAGCTGTGATGAAACAGAAAAGGGAAAAAAAAGATGGCATCAAGGGAAGGGTAAATTCTGCTCTTGACATCTTCAGCACCGAAAAAATATTGCAGAGGAGGAAAGGAAGAAAGATGAACATCTTGGTTTTTATTACACATAAATGCAGCAACATTTCAGAAGCAAGAATATGAAAACAAGTTTCTGTTCATGCTCTGTTTTTGCTTGTCTTTTTAGTCCTTTCTGGAGTTTCTAAATTCAGGCAAATCCACCTGCAAGGCACTAATTAATTTCTCATTGAAAATAGAGTCAAAGAAAATTGACTCAAGTAGACAGACTTTAACAGAAAAAGAATTGGCTCGGGCAGGATAGGAGATTACTAAAAATATAGAGAGAGCAAAGCCTGTTTTATTTGCAAGAGAATCTTCTACAGACTTTTTGTGTTTTCAATTTTGATTACATTTGTTCAGCTGGCTTCATCTTTTGATTTCTGGATGTTTTGATATTCTTTTATTATTATTTTGGATAATAATCCCAACTTCTCTGGCTCGGACTCTTTTTTTAATTTTTTTTTTCTTTTTCTTTCTTTTTGTTACACATATGAGGAGAAAAATAATTGATGCTGTAACTCCCTGAGGCTCACTGAGCGCCTGGGAGAAAAACGGCAACAGCATTTCGTCTGCAAAAATGTTGCTTGAATGAAAAATAAAAAGCTGAAGCCACATGTTTGGAGCAAATGTGCTTTAACTAATGGATCCCAGCATATTATTAACTCACAGTAACTCATAAATATGACAAGTGATTTTTTTCATTTTACACCAGCATCCAATTAGAGCCAAATGACGAACTGTCATTGGCGGCTGAGCTGGTGTCCCTGAACAATACCTACCTCCTGAAGGATTGTCTGCAGGCGTGAGCCTGGGCGGGGAGGTGAGTGGGGAAGAGGGTGGCAGGAGCAAGCTGTGAACACGAGGAGACATTACAGCAGAGCTCTTGCACATGAGGTGAAGAGCAGAGCATCGTACATCACAGTTCCTGGAGCTGGGACCTGTGGCCATAAAGCTGACAACAGGGAGGAGAAAATAAGGCTTGCAGGGCTGGGGTGGGAGCAGGGAAGAGTGAGAGGGGAAGGAGTGAAGAGGGAATTATAGAAGGAAAATTTCCTGACAAATTAGTTTGTATTTTCTGTTTTCATTTCTGACATGCAGAAGGAAATGCTCTGTGTTTTCTTAAGGAAGTGCAAATTTCTCCACTTCATCCATTTTAAATCTTCACCCTTAGGCCTTTTGTACTGAAGCATAAAGTTTGGAGGCCTTAAATGGTCATAACATTTCCCTGTAGAGTTTGGCCTCAGAAACCTACTAACAATTCTGAGGGCTAAAAAGGAAAACCATTTTACAGCAATTTGGCAACATCCATTTATGAGGGGTTCATATGGAACATCAATTTAATCTCATGGTTTCATTACCATATTTGATGAAATATAAGATGCAATTGGAACAAGCGGCTAAAGAAAAAAGACCATAAACTTTGAAATGGTGTTGTAAAACACACAGTGTGTTAACGTGAAATAAGTTACAGACTTAAAAGAATTTACAATGGCTTGCTCATATAATAGTAATACAATAGGCCTGCAAATTGCAGATGTTTTCTGGTAAATCTGGTATTTTAATATACGTTCTCCTTCGGTGAAACTGTGAGACTTGGATCTGGATAATAATAACTCAGTGACATTGGAAAACAGAGTTGAAGGAAAACTAGTAAAAGGCGGGGGGGGGAGAAATTGAACAGGAATAGAAAGTGCAGCAATCGTCCACTTAAGTGATACTCCAGTTTATTTCTGCATGGAAAAAGCGTTAGGTCTGCAAGTCAGTCAAACAGTCAAATTTCTTCTGCTTTCCTCAGCTCACACAGTAGACCCTGTCCTGCAAGTGAGACGTCTGTTTTCCTGAACTCTCCACCCCTAGGACAGGGTGGGAAGTTCAGTGTGAACACATCAGGAAAGAGAAAGCACCTAGGAGAGGAGACAACCCCCCAGCCCCTATGTTAGCATATATTCAGTTCCCACACAAGTCCTGTTTGCTGCGCAGGTCCACATCAAGCAAATCCTATTGCAAACTGCCAGGGGCTGGCCCCATCTCCAAGGGCAATTCCCAAACCCATAGAACTCTTTTTGATGAAGTCACTACAATTTTTATTTGTATTTGGGATCTTTGATGAAAGCATGGCCATGGTCTTATAACATATCACTGTATGTGATATATCTGCAGAGAATGACCTGGAAGTCCTAGTAGATAACAAGTTAACCATGAGCCAGCAGTGTGCTCTTCTGGCCAAGAAAGCAAATGGTATCCTGGGGTCAATTAAAAAGACTGTGACCAGCAGGTCAAGGGAGGTTCTCTTCCCCCTCTACTCTACCCTAATGAGGCAACATCTGGAGTACTGTGTCCAGTTCTGGGCTTTCTAGTTCAGGAGAGGCAGGGAACTACTGGAGAGAGTCCAATGGAGGGCTACAAAGATGATTAGAGAAATGGAACATCTCTCTTATAAGGGAAGGCTGAGAGACCTGTGTCTGTTTAGCCTGCAGAAGACTTAGAGGTTATCTTATCAACACTTACAAATATCTAAAGGGTGGGTGTCAGGAACATGGGGCCTGTCTCTTTTCAATGGTGCCCAGCAACAGGACAAGGGGCAGTGGGCTCAAACTAGAACACAGGAAGTTCCACATGAACATGAGGAAAAACTTCTTTACTGTGAGGGTGCCAGAGAACTGAAACAGGCTGTCCAGAGAGGTTGTGGAGTCTCCTTCTCTGGAGACTTTCAAAACCTGCCTGGATGCAATCCTGGGCAACCTGCTCCAGGCAAACCTGCTTTATCAGTGGCGTTGGACTAGGTGATCCTCAGAGGTCCCTTTCAGCCCCTACCATTCTTTGATTCTGTATAGCAACAGTGATTTAAATCTGCAGAACTGTGGTGTGTAGAAAAAAATTGCAGCATCGTGGCATCATCTGTCCTAAGTCAGCCTCACAGACCAGCACACACCCTTAATGCTCCCACCACTCTGTAGTGTCCTTGGACCTTTACGACTCCATGCTCAGGAGAATCAATCCCAGGGCTAAGTGCTGGAGCTCATTTACATCCTGCCAGGGGACGCATCACACTGAGGATACCGTCAATTTACAATTGGCAGGGTTTGCAAGGATTTCAGTCACAAGCTGTGACTGACAGCATCCTTTTCCAGCAATGTTATTTTAGAGCAGAAAGGTAGTATTTAGTTAATAGCTTCCTTAGAAAGCTGGGCTCAGCCTGGTGTTTGTGTGTACATGAGCTGTCAGAATGGAAGATGTGGAGCAAAGCCATCAGCCCTCAATAACAATGAGATTCACTTGCTTTTCCTCTCAGAGGGCTCTATTCTCCATCATCTGCTAGGCACATGGTGGAAATTTCATCCCCCTGTGTGGAGCTCTTCCCCTGGGGGGTAGAGAGGATGTTCCTCCACTGTGCCAGTATGTAGCCAGCCAAAGGGCTCCTCATGCTGACCATGAGTGCAATGTAGTGTCTACTATAACAGGTAGGCAGCAGCAGCCACATACAGCATTCGGCCCAAGTACAATCAACCCAGTGACCACTCCTTTATGTGGGAACCAGGCCCATGCGAAGAGTGCCCATTTCAGTGCTTTTCCTGATGCCTTTGTAAGTGTAGGTCCTGCACACCAGAGCTCAAGCTCCCTGAAATAGGTCTGGGCATATTTACACTTTTCACTAACAAAATGGGGATGTACTATTCAAAAAATAATAATAATAATTTTTTTTGAAAATCATTCTTAGTTCTTTGCTGACAGTTCAAAATTTGTCATCAGTTCTTCCCTCTCCCTTAGTCTGAGTGTAGTGCAGATGCAACATATATTGTGCAATGTGGATGCATCAAAGGGAGGGAGAACAAGAGAGAGAAGGATCATTGCACCCATTTTTCAGAGGGGGAGCAGACCAGCTCCTTCTACCCTAATTCTAGTTGTTGTAGAGCACCTTGCTCAGAATTCCTCTGCCATCAGTAAAGGCACTTTGAGAATGTGATCCACTTCACCCCATCTTTCTTTGGCAATAGCATGGAATTTCCATTGTGACCAGAACAGTTCTCATCCAGCAACATGAGTTTTGCCCCAGGTACTTGTTTGTGTCACATAAAGGCCAGAAGAATCAGCTGGAAGCAGAACCAGAGCTGTTCCTTGTCTTCTTCTGGAGGACAAGGCAACTTTTTGATGCAGAGAAGGAAATCAGTGCAATTGTCTCGGCTCTGCCATAGGTACCAGCCTGAAGGTCATCAGGCTTCTGTTAATGACTGCAGTCTGGGCCTTCAGGTAGCTGTGAATGACATCTTCCCTCTGGACCATATCAGGTAACTAATTACTGCAAAGAAGACAACGCAAGCAGGCTTAGTGCACTGTTTTACATAATAGCCCTATTGAGTCTATTTTCTTATGAAAGAAAACCCTTGCATACTAGAGAAAAACTACTTTTTCAAGTAGAAGGAAAATACCGGAAGCTGCTGAAATTAAACCGTGGAGAAAAACATCCCCCATTATTTTCTTTAACCGCAGTGTTTTGCTTTTTAATAGATGTTTGGAAATGTTCCTTTTCTAGAGTGAACATTCATATGAATCTGCTACTGGAAACAAATGTCACAGAAAATCTACCACAGGATTAGAGAAGTCAGGAAAAGGGAAATCAGTCAAGTCAGTATTGATAGGGACAAATCTCTGTTTAGTTTAGTTTTATGTGCCACAAAGAAGGGGAAGGGAGGAGGGAGTGCCAGGGAGGCACACAGAGAGAGAGCCTTTCTGCATGCAATATTTGCCTTTATGGGTAAGGATTTCCAGGATTAAAGTTCCCGTCCTGGTTCCTGAAAGGGGAAGAAGGAAAAAAAAAAATGTGATCCATAAACATCTTCTCACAAACACTCTGAAAGGCAACCACCCACTGGAGTCACGTGTTGTGTACATTTGGACGTGTTAAGTAATCTCAGTCACCTAACCGCCTTGCAAATGCCCATTTGCATGGGTCGTAGGTTTAGGGAGAGAAATACCAGAAGGAAACTCATATACCAGAACAGGGCAAGCCTTAACACCACAAGACTGCTCCTGATTTGCACCAGTGAGATGAGATGAATCATAGAATCATTTAGGTTGGAAAAGACCTTTAAGATCATCAAGTCCAAGAATCAGCCCTACTCTGCCAAGTCCACCACTAAGCCATATCCCCAAGCACCACATCTATATGGCTTTTAAACACATCCAGGGATGGTGACTCAGCCACCCCCCTGGGCAGCCTGTTGCAATGCCTGACAACCCTTTTAGTGAAAAAAATTTTCCTAATGTCCAGTTTAAGCCTCCACTTTAAACTTCCCCTGGTGCAGCTTGAGGCCATTTCCTCTTGTCTGTCACTAGTTACTTGTGAGAAGAGACCAGTGCCTACCTCTACAACATCCTCTCAGGTAGTGGTAGAGAGTGATAAGGTCCCCCCTCAGCCTCCTTTTCTTCAGGCTAAATAGCCCCAGTTCCCTCAGCTGCTCCTCATATGACTTGTTCTCCAGACCCTTCACCAATTTAGTTGCCCTTCTATAGACCCTCTCCAGAACCTTGATGTCTTTCTTGTATTGAGGTGCCTAAAACTGAACACGGTACTCAAGGTGGATGAGGATCGGGCATTGAATTTAAGCCTACAACATCAGTATTATATGTATTGTTGGTGTGTGCTCTGCTTTTCACACTGTCTCTATATTCTGATTCAAGCACATGTGCACTCTATTCAACAGAGACCTATTTTTCCTCTTGTATAGTTCAGGCCTGAGGTCACCTACAATATGACACAATGCCAGTACAATATTTCTTTGTATCACTCTTGCCAAAACACCACAACTCTCCACTGTGTTTAAAAAGGAAAAAAAAATAAAGAAACCACAAGGAATTTTTATTTTCTACAACCCCAATCAGAAGGCAGAAGAAGCTGCCAAATTATATGATAGAAACTCCTACGCGCAGAACCCAGTAGAGTTGTAAACTGAACTTCTGTAGCTTTTTAATTGTAAATCCAGATGCTTTTATCCACAATTCTTTTCACTGACCTTTCACTTGAAAGTCAATTTGTCAGTCTACTTAGAGTGTCTGAAGAAATCATCAAAGCCACATCACCAAGACATTTTGAAGTTGTTGTTACCTGCACAACTGCAAACTTGCTACACTTGTTTCCTGAGCCAGGGTGCTCACATCTTGCTTCTGCCTGCTCCTCACTCCAGTCAACAGCAGCAGCCCTGTGCCTTACTCTTTGTGTTATAAAGAGAGGAAGAACAAGGGAAGGAAAATTACTAGGAATAATTACTCATTACTCCTGTCCTTCATTGAGGGAATCCCCTTATATAAATCTCATCTTTTGTGCAGTTGAATAGCTTGGATTACTCTGAAGGCAAAGACAGCTTGGATGCACTGGAAATCATTAAATAACTTTAATACTGCTACAGGGCAAATTAATTTGGCCTCTTGCTCAAGGGATGGGTGCACAGCATAGTGCTGGGCTTGGTTCCCCCAGCTGAGCACCAACTCTTGAATTCCCTGCCCAGACGGGCAGAGCAGCAGAAGGGATTCTCGTGTCTGCATGCAGGCTCAGTCACTGCAGCACTCGCTGGCGGAGAAACCACAGAAACATCCATTTGGAGACAGAATCCAAGAGCTCAGATATGTTTCCTCCACCTCTTGGGCTTGAAAAACAGGCTTGAGAATTTCTGAAGGTCAGGCTCAGTTGTATTCCTGGTGCATTCTAAGTTTGGAGGAGCCAGAAATATGTGAAAGCAATATTTGGTGAGGGTTGGATACTCTTGGGGGTTTTTGTGGCCAACAGAGGACCTGCCAAACAATGAGGAACAAGGGAAGTTGAATGCTGTGGGAGGGTGTTTTAATGTGTGGTTTCTAACATGGAAGAAATTTACATGTAGTTTTGAGAAAAAGCTTCTGGCTGGTTCTAATTATCACCTACCAGTTGATTCCGTCAGTTCTAAAGGTGGTTACACTCCCAAGTGTTGATTAATTTTACTGTTATTAATTCCTATTTATTTTAAGTGCTGACAATGTAATCAGCCCAATGAAGAAAACAGAACTAAAACTCCAGCATTGCTGAGGTTCCAGGCTACAGGATGGGAATCAGCAACCAGATGATCTGAGTGGGTTTGAAGAAAGTGCTGATATTTTCAGAAGACATTTCCTTCTTCCCCTTTTTAGATAGCAATGGGTGGGGTGAAAGCACATATAACCGGTAGGAGCTGCTGTTCATGAGTCATGAGGAGAGAGAACTCAAAGGCACAAAAGAAAGGAGCAGAAGGTGTAAAGAGGGAGCAAAGCTGGCTAGCAGTTTCAAAATGAAGATCAGGAAAGAGAGAATAAAAAAATTAGAAGGTCAGCTGGTGTAGGGTGAGGGTCATCAAGGCCATGCATTTCTGGTTGGGAGGGAAGCAACAGTTGATGTTTGGAAAATACAATCTGTGTGTCTTTGGACTGACTAATCCTCTAGTCATTAATGAAAATATTTAACAGTGGATGGGAAAAAGGCCAGCAAAGATGACAGTTATCCCCAGAGATGAAAAAACCAGTTGGGATAGAGCAGGACCTGCCCTCAGCTATCATCCAAACCTTATATGGAATAGAAATGAGAAACTTTTCAGGTTTGGAAAAGAAAAGAAAAACTGGGTGAATTTGGAAGCAGAAATACAGGAGTATCATGAGGAAATCTGTTCTATTACTGGCTCAGTCAAAAACAAGCAGTACTGGAAAGCTCATGAGAGAGTCTGTGTTTGTGTGATTCTCGTCTGATTTCTACAAGAAAAAGAGGTCAAAAGTTTATCCAAAGTATAACCAGTATCTGAACTTTCCAATGCTGAGCTGAGCTGAACCTCTAACTCAAGTCACTCCTCCAAATGTGATGCTATTTAGATCCACTGTTTCAGTTAACCCACTTCATGTTCAGTTATTAGCCTTCCTTCACCCTGTCTGCTCTTGCTTACTAAGATGAATCTTCATAGCTAATATTCCTACTGTTGAGATGCATAAATTGATGCCAAACTCCTTGTGAAAGACATTAAACCATACCCTCCTCCTGCTTCCTTTCCATGTAACCTTTCCACTTGGTGCTTGGCATTTCATATTAGACCGTTTTAGATGTCCTTAGCAGGGGAGATGTGGGCTGGACAGCTGCAGTCACCCAAGGTGCTGTGGCTGCTGCTTTCCCTGCCAGACCATCGATCTCACTGCTACATGGTGATTTCCTGGTTTGCCAGTGGCCTTACCCAGTGTCTGCCTTTTAACTGTCCAACTTCAGGAGTGAGGCTTCTGTGTGTGTCTCTCCACTCTAAGAAAAGTCCAGCCTCAGAAAGCTATTGTCCATGGCATCACTGCTTTACAAGCATGCAGTTATGTTGCTTAGTAAGTATACCAGGGACTAAACATGGGAGGAAGTGTGGGGTCCCAGGAACACACTGGGATGGGGAGGCTGTTGCTTTTACCTCAGAGTGGCTCCACTGGCACCAGTAGGTCCCGCCTAGGGCTTTTCTGCATTATCTGTACCTCCTCAGTGTAAGGAGAGCAATAAATTCCAACTCTTGAATGTCTCAGTGCAGATGCAGTTTGAAATACGAGAACTGTGTTTTAAGCCAGTCAGGCCAGCCTAAGAAGTAAAATAAGTTCTTGTAAAGCAATCCCCATATAGCTTTGTCAGCTGTAGGGACTTCAGGCAGTGGTTATATCTGCTGAGGCGCTGCTTCTTCACAGACCTGAGACGCATATTTAGCAACAAAAATCTGGTGCAGTTCCACATAGCCATGAGATTAAAAGCAAATCCTTGAAATTACTTAAGCTATGCAAAAGTAACCTGAAAAGTGAACTCTGAGGCTGTATAAATATAGGATCACAATGTCATTTCAGAATTTAATCCTTCGACTTAATCTGTAGATTGAGAATTGTTGTATCAGAAGCAAAGAGGCTCTGAAATTTATTCAAACATACCAGAAAGGTAACCCCTTATCAAAAAAACTTCTTAGATTCCCCCAGGCATTTGTATTTTCCCAGCTGATTTTTCTGTTTCAGTAACAAGAAGACATGTAACTTACAGAGAGACACCACTTCTCTTCTGTCAAATACTGCACATTCCAGAGTGCTTGCTCATGCTACATCCTTCCCTATGGAGCCACTGCCTAACTTTCCCAAAGCCGATATTAATATCACAGACCATTATAATACAGTTATTTTCATGGAAGCCTGAGAGGAAGTCACGTGGCATTAATTGGTCCCTGGTGGTCATAAGGTCTCCATTTAGTTTGTTGTTTTTACTCGCATAAGCAGCAATGAAGTGAAAAGCTGAGGAAGTAGCAGTGATTGTCTTAAATGAGTATTTTTTTAGTACCTGTTTTGTTAATGAATCATTGTTCCTCTTAATTGGATGAGCATATTTATTAGGCAGTGCAAAGACACACACACACGCATTCTTCACCAGCCAACCTGAGTTTTTACACCTCTGCAGCTGCAAGGGCTGGACTGCCCTGGGTACTAGTGATAGTGTAGTCTGTCTAATGCTCTTGGGCCAGGCATCATCTCATCTCCATGTCAGGAAGGAGCACAGTGTGGTAGCCATACATCTTCCTCTGTCTATGTGCTTTGCTGAGAAAGTAGCAACACACACACAAGACCACCAGAAGGGTCTTTCTTAACAAATACTTCTGCTCCTGTGACCTGCCAGTTTGAAGCAAATGCAGCTCTTCCACTGGTGCTGCCTCCTATTAACCATACGTGCCTGAGTTTGAGACAGCTAGAGCCAAGAGTGTCAATCTGGTCTGGTTATAAACTTGTCAGCGCATATGCGTGTGTGCACACTGGAAAACAGGGCTCTCTGTGTCTGACTGTGTGCAACATCTATGCAGCAGAGAGGCAGGGAAGAGCATAATCCTTCAAAGGACAGCACTGAGAGATGAAAGAGGTGAAGTCTCACTAAAGACATGTAATTTCTATAAGAATTAGGAAACTCAACTTTAATACTGATGTTTAAATATTTGCAGTGCTTTATGGATGTTTTTATACCTCTTTTGTTAGAGCTGTTTAAAAAAAAATCCTGTCTTTTTTTTTTTAATAGAAGATTGTACGTTAACAATCTTTTTTGCCACAGTGTGTACTTTCGGCCAATTTTCTTAACTTTTTGTTGAGGAGCTGGAAATCCTCAAAACTGAAAGCTTTTTGGCCAAAACCAGCAAAAATTCAGTTCTGAAATGCTACTGTGGTACCTCATAAGAACACTAATTTGGCTGCCTCATTCTTCTCAAGGATTTAGACTCCCTAGCTAAACACCAGCTCCCAAGATGCAGCTCAGGGAGGATTGTCATGTTGTACCATGACATCTTTCCTTCAAGGAGGAAAGCTGTGGGAGTTAGGAGGACTTCACAACAACCAATGTCAGTCAGCTGGGAATGTGCTCAAACAGCCATTCACACAAATGGACACCTGAGTCAACTAATCCCCACAAGGTGTCATAGCAGCATTTCCTAATCAAAATTTTCTTTTTTTTTTTTTTTTTCCCCAAGAGTTTTAAAGTTTGGGATTGTTTTGGATGAAAATCCAGGTTTTCAAACATCTATAAGAAAGAAAAGATTTTTCCACATTTTTTATGGAAAAATGTGTGGTTTTGATATTTGTGTATTTTTGTGCCTAACATTTCTTAATCCACAATCAATGTGAAAACAAACCTCTAGTGGAGAGAGTAAAAGATTGTATCCCTTTAATCCACTGATTTTAAAAACTATCCTGATGTTTTTGAACACTGACATTGTGAGGCATCCAGTGCTAGGCATTTTAGCCATAGTAGCTGACTTCTGCCATCTTCAGCTGTTTCCAAAGCCCTCCTGTTGCCAAAATCTTCAGCTTCTCTTTTGTTCATCAAAAGAAGACTCCAGTCTCATCCTCAGGAAAGCTTGCATACTATCATCCTCAATAAAAAAAAGCTAAGTAGCTTCAAGAACTAATGGAAATGTTTTCAACATGTTGATGCTTCAGCAAGCAATGCTGTTGAATAGTACCAGGGCCTCTGAAAAGTTACAGTTTATCCATGCCCCAGTCTGCCCCCAGTCTTCCTGCCTTCTCCCAAAGCCCTGCCCATTAGAATCATAGAATCATTTAGGTTGGAAGAGACCTTTAAGATCATTGAGTCCAACTGTTAGCCCAGATCTGCCAAGGCTGCCACTAAACCATGTCCTAAGTCCCACATCTTTTAAGTACCTCCAGGGATGGTGACTCAACCACTTTCCTGGGCAGCCTGTTCCAATGCTTTACAACCCTTTCACGGAATAAATTTTTTCCTAATATCCAATCTAAACCCCTAGCGCAACTTGAGGCCATTTCCTCTTATCCTCTGTTGGGTGACCATGGAGCGCATTAGAAGCAAAAAGGCCTCACAAAAGAAAAGGCTGAGGTTTTTATCTGAAATCAGCCATTCCAGTCCAATTCCATTCCACAAAGAACTGAAAGGCTTTTTTGTTTTTATTCCAAAGCCGAATGAAAACAATTTTTGAACTTCAACAGTTGTTGCAAAATGGAATTGTCATCTTGTGGACAGCACCACTGAGCATATGGTGTTACTGTCAAATAAATCTCGTTTAATATCAAAAGGAATAGCATTGCACTGATTGCATACTTCAGTGTATTTTTAACTCACTCAAGCACTATCTTTTCTCATCTAAATAGACCTTCCAGAGAATCTAGGAGTCTTGCTGCAGAACTGTGTCTATTTTGATATGCAATGTATTTTGCTTTGCAACCTATCCGTTTTCTTATGGAATTTGCTTTGTTTAGCAAAGACCACCACAACAGAAAAAAGTCCATTTTCTTCCTCTTCCTGGGAGCACTGGCTGTCTTGCAAGAAAGCTTGTCCATCAAACTTTAACAAGTTCAGCTTCTCTGTTCCAAGTAATTTGAATAATTTGGAGAAATGTTCTTAGTTTTTTCTTAAGGAACTTAGTCACACCAGAACAACCCTGCATTGTTAGTGTGCATTTAATTTGCTAATGATAGATCCCTAGATATCCAACCATGGTTAGCCAACTTATGCAAATTTATCAATTGGAAATTCCTTGTAGGTCTCAATTCTAAGCAAAAAAAAAAAAATGTATTTTGACTTATTTGAATTCATGACATGCCTATGAGGCACAGCAGTGTAACTATGTTACACCCAAGGAGAGCTGAGGTTCAGGGGTGTGAAAACTCAGAACTGTTGAGTATTTTGCTGCAAAGACCCTTAATGTCAAACCATGTTTGAGGAACTGGACCAGAAGAGGTCCTGAAAGTTACTCAGAAAATCTGGACCAAAATAAAGAAGTGATGTGGGGCTTCTCAGTACCTAGCTCAGGTGAGGCAAACACCTGCATCAACTGTACCTTCCTCATGAAGGTCTTAAGTATGTCCAGCTGTCAAGGAAGCTCTGAGGGTAAATCATTGCACTTTTCCCCTGCTTTTCTTTTAAAAATAGATACAGGGTAATTTTTCTTCAGTTTGTTTGCATTCAGTTCCATTTTGAAACTTATTTGTTCTTTCTAAAATAGGAACTGCACACATATAGATCAGGCTAAACAAGTTATTTCAGCTCCCTCTCTTAATTTCCCTTTCAGTACAGTGAAAATGATGAAACCTGTATAAAAGTGTGGAGTACCAATGGACAGAAAGCTTGTCTCAGTCAAATTTTACCTGATGCACCTTAGTATAGATTTCACGTTTTCTTCTCTGTATCCATGTTTGTGTCAAAAGATACAGGACCATTAGTGCTCACAACCTAGCATCATACTTTGGAGGGCTGCATTTGATATTAACAGGGAGATCCATCCATGAAGCTGTAGCAAGGAGCAAAGACAGGCACAGCATTTCTCCAGGGTTTTATGCTGGCTTGAGTTCCTTTTGTCTAATACTTGACAAGGGGGCCAAACTAAATAGGACACCAGAGGGCAAAGGGCAAAAGAATGGTACTAATTCACAAACAGTATCATAAAACAATTCTTGTTGTCCCTTTAAAAAGTTTTAACTGTCTGCCAAAATAACTACACATGGATGAGGTCACCATAAGCAGTCATCAAGTCTTCTTATGCCAGAGAAAGATTGTCCAGGTTTGAGTGAGAACAGAACTAATTCTGCTCAGTGATTTTACTTCTCATCTCAGTCTCTTCTAACTGCACTGTCTGAAGTTAGCAGCGTGTTTTCACAGACTGCTTCTGGCAGTGATAACACCCAATGTTTGGAATTAGTACCAAGGATTGGTGTGCAGACCAAGGTCACCACTGGATCTTGTGTACCATGCTGGGGGGTGCAGAAAGTAAAAGGCAGCATCTGCAGGGAGGATTGTACAGGACAGGTGACCATCAACTGACCAGCAAGGTATTACAGCCCATATACTTCATATTCAGTATAAAGCTGAGAGGTCATGAGGCTCAAGCTCTCAGCTCTTCGGCTTCCAGCTTCTTTCTTGCTCTTCAACGGCTGGCACCTGAGGAGGATTCTGTCCATTCTGCCTTCAATCCTGATCTGTGTGTTCCTGAATCCAGTAGCAGAATCCAGCTCCTGAGCACAGCTCCCGTCTGCCTCTGGGCCAGCCTAGGACTTTCCTAGTGCCTTCTCCACAGCATCAGTGGTGACAGTGACATAATTGCCATCGGGGTGGCGGTTTGGTTTGATACTGGTTTTGTATATATTTGTATATATTCCATTTTTATTATTATTTTCATTAAAGATATTCTAGTTTCCTTTTCTAATCAATAAGTCTCTCTCCCTTATTCCCTTTCTCTTCACCCTTTGGGGAGGGAGGGGGGTTAAGAGTTAACAGAAGGCATCTGTTATAGGTCTAGTGGGCTGCCCTGACCCTAAACCATGACAAAGATCTGTTCTCATTTTGCTTAAATCTAGAGAGGAGTAAGTACAACAGAGGGGATCCCAGTCTGACTAGCTGGCCAACATCCACCTTTTTTCTTATCAGGCAGCCACCATAAGTGGACAAATTTGTGCTTCAGTCTTAACTTAATGGTGTCCATAGGTTAAAAAAATACATGTGATCCAAAGGTTGTTTCCATAAGACACTGATTCCAAGTTCAGCAAAGCACTTCAGGATGTGAAAGTATCGTTGGTTTCATTTGTCATTACCTGCTGCTTCATGCAGAAAAGACCTACTTTGCATGCAGGAAAAGAGCCTTTTTGTACTATTGTGTGCTAGAGTGCCCTCAGTGTTTTCTTTTCTTCCCTTAAACTACCTCATGAAGTAAAGAAAAAAGATTGCTGAAGAACACCACCCACTTTTCTGTTTTCAGTGGGAAAAAAAATTACTTTTCTCCCCACAGCTTTTTGAATCTCATAAATACATCATTTGCATACCACACTAATGTTCAGTCCCAGATCATATTTTATTCAAGTATATCTTAGACTTCCATTTTTGTCTTTTGTCATAGCTTTCCTATCCCATATTTATCAAACAAAGCTTAACTAACAGCTCATTTTTTGCTTGTTTGGTGTGGTGTGGTTTTTTGCCAACCACAGAGATTATTTATTTATTTGTTTGTTTTGGCAAATGGTAAGACTTTTTTTCTCACATAATTGTCTTTGCAGTTCGCTTTCACTCTTGCTAAATACATCACTCATTTAAGCAAAGAAGCCTGCTACCTCTATATGCCCCCACACAAAGATCACTTCATTTATCACAAAGATTCAGCAGTAAAACAGTTATTATTTTATGTTGTTGCTTTTTTATAGGCCTAATAAGGTTAGTTTTATGAGGTTGTTTGTGAATTAGCATCTGTAATTTCCCTTTGCCCTCTGATCTCTCTGTCTGAGGCCCTTGGCAAAAGAAGAACAAAACAAGTGCAACTGAATAGAAAACTATGGGAAATGCTGTGCCTGGTTTTGTTTTGCTCAACAGTTGGGAGCAAAGGGAGCAACCTCAGCGATGGTACTAAGCTTATTAACGCTAGGTGATGATTAAGGACTTGAGGCAGATGAGATAATTAGCATAGATATGCTCCGAAACAAATAGAGAAAACCAGGTTAACCAAGCTCTTCAGAACAACTGCTCCAGTTAAACAAGATTAGTCTGAGTTTTGAACGCTTGGGTTTTCATGCAGGAAACCCACTTAGTAGAGCAAGTGACTACAAGAGGGCCAGAACTGATGGAGTCAAGTTTAAGAAGTCCTTGCTAGTGCAAATTTTCTGAAGGCTACTCAGCTCATTAGTCTTTTCCTCAATAAGAATACTAGCATGGTGTCTGCAGGAATTTTGTCTCTTTTAAACCTCCTGCCCTCTGATTGAGTTGAACTGCCAGGTTCAAAAGTAATTGAGGGAAATGACAAACACACACTCATATGCTCACACACACTTGTGCGTACACACATGCACAGATGATGATTGCATAAACTCCACTTCCTTAGGAAGTAAGACTAAAATTGAAGTAAGTGTTTACATGAAGTAGCAAAGCAGCCAAGGCTTTGGCAGGGTTTCAGCCACATCCTTGTGTTCTGTAAATCTGTGTGGAGGGCAATGGAGCAGTACCAATTTGCACCAATTTGGAGCATCTGGCCCTTATTCTTGACTGGTTCATTGTATATCCAGTCTTTGCAAAATGAAAATGTCAGGTTTTTGAGACTAGGATCAAAGATGTGTTGGAAAGAAAATTTGCTAGGGAATTGAAAACCCACAAGGGATAGAGTATGAAGGCTAAATAATATTATTTTAAGGTAATGGCTACAACATTTTCAGGAAGCTTGCTTTCCCTGGATACATCCCATTTTAAGGCATCACTGTTCAGTCTCATAAAGAATGCTATTGCTGACAAAATAACCTTCAGTTCTTCTTGCTGTTTCAACTACTGCGTTGATCAATTTGAAATGTCTATTTGCTTGACATGACTGGGAGTCTATATGATCTGAAATGTGATACAGCATTGCAAGATGATTTGAACCACTCTTCGAATCTTTCTTCCTTTCTTCAGAAGGATAATGATGAGCCAAAAAAGAAAATGAAACCTGATTTAGGGAAGCACCTACAACAGTTATGACCTGCCTTAATTCAACATCCTAACTAAAATTACTGTTATGTTTCATTTACTAACAAAACCAAAAAAAAAAAAGGTACCACTAAGTTCCTCTGATCACGCTTTGTTAGGCAGCCTTTGTTCCCAAGTGATCTGTCTACAAGGCCTTTGCAAGCTGCTGAATTTCTGAATATATAATTGTGTCCTTGTCCTGGAGCAAACCATAGTCAGGCAGGAGCCTGAGACAGTGGTCCAAGTTATACTTATTTCTACATCTCATGTGCTTTCAGGCAATAGGAACCTTCAACTGCAGTCTTTGTAAAGAAACAAAGAACAAGGCCCAAAGTGAATTAAGATTCCTACCTTATACAACATAAAAACTAACTACCTCTTTAGAAAAGACTATCATCTAAGATGACAAGAAAATATGTTTATAACATTTTTACTGTACACTACAGAAGAAAAAGGATAAAAAGCAAAAGACCTAGCCTTTAGGTCAGTGGCTCCTAATGAGTGTTGAGATGGATACCCAACTATTTCTAAGTTGGCCACTGGCACTGACTTTACCATACTATAATCTTATAAAGTAATTTGATTTACAACCCAAAAGCAAGGATGTCATGTGGAAAACAAGGCACTTTTCCTCCAGTCAATGAAAAAAAGATATCCAAAACATAAAACCAAAGGCAACTGTTTTGGTGTGGTCTTTGTCTGATGAACTAATTTGAACCACAGCTCCCAGAACCTTCCCACTATAGGTGAGACTTTGAACAAGAAATCAGGCTTTGTTACGTGTGTCCTTTCAGAGACTCCAGGCACCAGATTTAGTGAAAGTCAGTAATCTGACTGTGTGGAGATTGAAGAGGTGTAAATTCCTCTACCCGTGTCAAACATATTGCCTGTAATGCCAAACAAAAACATAATTCATAGGTCAAAGCATGACATGAGAAAATTATCATTCACTTTTGTCTCAGTTTTTCATTGACCAACAGGCTATAGGCCTTTCTCAGCTTGTTTCTTGTTTCTTTGTACTCACAAGCACCACAGTAGAGAAATTAAGATCATACCTGCCTGGACAGATTCTGGTCCAAGAAATCTAAATTCCATGTATGAGAATCTGTTACCAGTTGTTCATTGGTTATAATAAATACAAACTCATCTAATTCTTTGCCTCAAACCCACATCAGATTCAAAGTACTTCCTGTCAAGTCCCTGTTTCTATTGCTACTCACTAGATGTGTATTGGAATCTGTCTGACCAAGAAGTGCTGGGAAAATATTCATCTGAAAAGATTTTTCATACTTTATAAGACAGTTTTGATTCAGCCAAACTTTACAAAACACAAGATAGAGCTGACATTAACTAAAAATCCAAGATTTGTGCACAGCTTAGGCTTTTGGAGAAGTCCAGACATGGAACCTAACTTGGCCACCCTCTCAGCTGCTTGATGAAGGCAAATTCATGCTGCAAGTACCTTTGAGGGACTTCATGATGTGGCTATCAGGCATCATTTGAATTGTTTCTCTTCCTGCAAAGGATGCTACCAGACTGACACAGCATGAAAAACAGCCCTACTGCTCAACTCTCTTTTTATTGCTGTTTCCTCATAAATCCAAGTACCCCTCTGGCATTTCCCTCAAGGGTACCTTGTTATTCACAGCAATTAAAATGTATGCATGTAACGGTGATACTGAGGGATTCCTTGTGCAGACTATTTCCTATCTTTCAGAACATTTTCAAAGCCTCTGTCCCAGTTGTTAGAAGAAAGTGAAGCAGTACAGTTAGGAAAATTGTCTGAAAAGATGCAATGTTTGGCTTCTTTCCTCATATCCAGAATGTACTATGTGTTCCTTGGATAATGGACAACATGCTGGGTAGTTCCAGATAAGGTATCCAATAACTCTATTTTGTGTCCCCACTTTTCTTGCCCTTGTTCCAGAGAAAATTGAACGAGTGCCTGAGAAATAATTTTATTGTGAGGAGAGTTATTATGAAAATGTACTCTGCTATTTTTCATTGACCTCCAAAATGAACTCCCTAATTAAGTGCAAATGGGAAACTGACTTGGAGCAGGTTGTCTCTAATCTTGGACAAGACAGACACAGTAAAGTTTATGAACTTGATAGACTGAACCTGCCAAAAGTTGATTTTGCTTTTCTTCCATACACTATACATAGAATATCTATAACATGTTGCTGAAAAATATGAAAAAAAGGGGATTCCTTAGACATCTGTTTGCACTGAAAGTAAAAAAAAAAAAAAGAAAAGGAAAAAGGAAAAGCAGATGATATTCCAGATGATAAACATTTGTGCAGATTAATCTTTTATGCAGTAGCTTTTATCTTCTTATAAAAGAATCTTTTCTTCTTACTGATTTGCAGCATAATTGTAAGAAATTGAAATCATATTAAGAAAAAGATTCTCTTATGTGCCATGGAACTTATTTCTACTGAACAGGAAAACTGTGTTAACAGAGAAGAAAAAGAGACTAGAATTATTTCAATAAATTGCAATATGCAAATCTCAGTTCTTGCTGGAACTGAACCTATGTCTTAGGGTGAAGTAATGGGAAAATATGAGTACATTAGTAATGACTATCTGTATGCATGCCGAAAGAACTACCAGAGATTTGCCACTTCAAAAATGATGGACAAACACTTATGGCACTGACTCACATGGACGTGTACAGCCAATGGGAAAGTGATATAAGAATAACAAATCCACAAGCTGACTCTTTCTACATGGTCCAAACAATGATATTCTACTATCAGAGAACTACTTGAAGTACGAGGTTGCAAGCTAGACCCAAGAATACACTAAGAGGTAGGGTATGTAGCCTTACAAGCTGTTGTGCCTCCATGATGTCCCCCTGGGTGTCCCATGCCCATGGCAGGCACCACCATGGTGGCCAGATGCTGGAGCCTTTGCCCTGCCTTGCTTCATCTACCGTGGTTTTACTTTTTTACCTTTTTTTTTTTTTTACGTTGAGCATAATCTTGTGTCTTACTCTCATTTTATAGCCTTAATCTCTGTACTAGATCCATGGTTGTGGACTCCACAAATGCTTCTTTAGCTCATGGTCTTCACAAGGGAGAGTTTCACTTACTACCCAACTGTAGGGCATTAAGAGTAGTGGAAAATGAGAGGACTCCAAATACAAGTATGAGAGCTAAGATAATTGAAATACAGGCCATAGAATGTATTTAGCTTCTGTCTGAAAATTTTCAGGTGTTTTTTCCAGACCTCTGGCTATCGTTTCTGTTATTTCTCACAGTGGAGAAAACCAGCAGTAGCTCTGCAGATACCAGTGTGAACCTGACAGAAAATCAGAATCAGACTCCAGAGATTTATTCATCCTTTTGATCCAAAAATATGTAGTCATCATAATCTGAAATTATTTTTGTACCTATTCACATAAATTCAAATGCTGTTAGGTCATACATATATGAAGTCTCTTCATCAACCCTCATAACACATCTGCTGGAAAGATCACCTTTCCTCAGAAAGGAATACTTCCTTTATGAGTGACTAAACTCCTTTGAAATCTTTTTTATTTCAGAGGGATGTTGTTTTTTATTTTTTCCCTAATAAAATAAATTACTCACTCCACAGGTCCCTTTTAATAAGATCTTCATTTAGCTCTTTGATTTTACCCTTTATCAGTGACTAGCATAGTACTGTCAGGCTTCTTATTAGTAAAAACGAAGGGCCATTTTCTTCTTTTGAGTCAGCAAGCAGAGACAAGCTAGAAAGTAGGGTTACAAATGCATGAGGAAACTGATGCTTCTCTCATTACGATAGACTGTTGTGGTGAATGTCTGATTTATGCCAATGAAACTGACATGAAAAAGAAGATCTGCAGTATTTTAAGATGAAGAAGTAGGGCAAGAAATGTCAAGTGACATGAGAAAGGTCATTAAGGCAGATTCTGGGGCTAGAATTTGCTCATGCTTCTGCACTGCAATGCATATAAATATTTGTTGCATCTTTCTTGGCACTCACATGTTAAGAAGCATCTAAACATGAATGCATATTGTATGTAGCATATCTAAGGACTGTGTGGGTGATTTCAGAGTGTTCTGAATACAAGGGGAGCAGGACTCCTTCTCTAATACAGATTTACTACCTGCCAGTTGGCAAAAAAAGTGACTTTCCATTTTTAGCACACTCTCTTGCAAAATGCTGAATGGCTTCAATTCTCCTGATGCCTAGAACCTTGTACCACATGGCCCTGACCATGGTAAAATGTGCATAAACCAAATGGTACCTCAGAAGTATAGAGATGGTACTTTCACAGAAAGTCAATAGTGGCCACACATGTGCAGGCATGAGAAGATATTGCTGTAGAAGCTGCCTATGGAAACCACATTCAAACTTTACTGTGCTACAAAACTATTCCTTAAAACTACTTTCAATAACAAATGTCATCATTTATTCTAGCAGTTCAAAACATGACACGGAAGTCCATCTGTGCTAATCAAATCGCTTGTAATGCCAAATATCTTAAATCTAATCTGATTTGTTTTATGTGTATTTATTAGCACCTACTTCTGGGTTATATCACTAAAATGTTTCTTAGGACATTGGTATTTCCCCAGTAACTCTATTTTGTCTTGATTTGTCTTGACATAGTCTTGATTTTGGCACTATCATGATCTTTCCCTCTGGACTTAATAGAAAGGGGTTCCTGACATTTATGGAACAAACTTTTGCTGAAGTCCCTTGGGCATTTTGAGTTCAAGAACAATAAAAAAGGCTTATCTTGAATGTACGGCTTGGTAAACTGATTTCTTGTGATAGGCAGGCATATATCATGGTTCTGAATTGGGATTTTTTCCTGGAGTAAGCCTTGAATGTCAGGTGTCATGAGAGCATGAGAACATATACGTAATAAACAGAGATCCCTGTGACAGTCTCTCCATTGATTTTTTTCACCTCATAAATATGTCACTGTAGCTCTATGCTTTTTTTAAGAAATTTTCCACCAGCTCTGAAGGAATGGAGCTAGCCTGAATGTATTTAAAGATAGAGCTAGACTTCTATTTATGCTTTTTCTGGAGAGAAGAAATATTAATGAAAAAAAATCAGGTCCCATTTTGGGCTCAGATATATTGGACACTAATGTCTCATCTTCATTTTGTCCTGGAGACACTGGCTCCATGGTCAAGTGCTGCTGCCATGAGGGAGAGAGTTCAATCAGAGTGTGTCTCTAGGCTTTCAGAGCTGCAAATGTTTTGTAGAAACAGAAAGCAGTAGAATAGAAGAGACTGGAAATCTATTTCAGGCGCTGTTACAGATTTCCTGTGTCACTCTGTAGGCAGTCTTTTGGGTCCAGGTTTTCAAAAGTCATCAGTTAGATATTTGGCAAATTGATTCTGAAAGTGTTTGTTTGTATGACATCCAGCTGCTAATGTTACACACCGTCGGATCATGACTTTTACAGAATTCTGGAGCATGCCCAATAGATATTGATTCTGAATACCAAAAAAAATATATTTTTCTGATTTTTTTTTCTTATAAATGTGATCTTTCCTTCACATCATAGTAAAGATAAACTTGTTGCTGAGTATGCAGATATTCTTCAGATTATGAAATAGGAATGTCTGAAAGTTGTGGAACTGTTCAGTTTAGAGGAGAAGGAACACAAATAACAATTTTAAAAGCTAATAAAAGGAATAAAGAATAATTCTGCTTTCCATTTCTTTATATTTCAGAAGGGCAAATGGATCATGTTCTGGCAATTAGATAGACTACTGAGCTAAATGAACTTCTGCTTGAATCCCACTGGGCAATTCCTACAGCAGACACGGAAATGTGATGTGTGATGCAGGCCAAACTGAGGTCCTGCAAATGTGTTCTCAGTCATTACTCATCTTAAGGGAGTGCAATGCACTCTTAGAGATTTGTAAAGTGCTTGAGATTCTCTTATACAGGGTGTGAAAAATCATAAGTGTGTGTGAGTGCATGTGTGTCTGCACATGCTTGCTTGAGTGGATTTAAATTTATGGACAGAGACTTTTGCATGCAAATAAACACAGCCATATATAGTTCCATGTCCTCTTGAATTAACCCATCTGGCCAGACCTCAGTGTCATGGACTGAATTCATTCAGATAATGAAAGAGGAAAATCAAGGGATTAGTGAAGCAAAATGGAAAGTTCAGGTGAACTCAGGAAAGCTAAAGGTGTCTGGACCTAGTGTGTAGAAAATGTATTTAAGTGTCAGACTTTGTCCCAGTATCCACCTGGCACAACTCCAGACACAGTTCCAGTCACTGCAGTATCTATGTGCTCTGTACCACAGAATGTGGAAACTTGCACACTCTAACAAGTAGTCCCCTGGGCAACTATCTTCTATTTTATTTGCCTTGTTTTCAGTACTATCACCACAGCAGCAGCTATGATCAAGATTATGTGTCATGTTGAGTTACAGCTTGATCGTGTCACATTTCTGTCTACCTTCACATTGGCTTCAAATTTAGTGATCTTCTATGTAAAATCAAAGTTATAAAATTAGGTCCTTCCTATGGGAGTAAACATGATAAACAGAGGATATTGATTGAAAGAATGGGAATTTAAAGTTCTTTTAAATATTGCTAGCATGAGAGTTTAGCTCTGTGGTTGAAGAGCACTTGACAAAGCTGTTTCTATGCTTAAAACAAACTCTTAACAAATAAGGCAATATCTCATCAGGGTTTATTTATCATCGTATTCAGTCTGATCAAGCTTAGTAAAGGAGATAAATACAGAGTTTAATTGTTCAAGTATTAACCAGCTGGTACACAGGCAGCCTTTTCATTGCTGCTTAAATAGCAAAATTGTGACTCTTTTTCACTCACAGAAAATCAGAGTAGCTCACAGAAACAACATCTCTAAAGCCAGCTTGCTAACTGCTTGCCAAGGGACTCACCCTAACCCCTAGGAGCTTTGAGTGCCTACGCTGTTGTTGTCAGCAAGATGTAGAAAAGGATCAGAAAGAAGTTGTGTGCCTAGAAATTGCAAGTGGACTTAAAACTCCTCAGTCAGCAGCTTCTGAAGACCAGACCTGCCTTCAGATGTTTGCAGATATGAAAGCTGTCTCACTTTAGTTTTCACCCAAAGTTTTCCTTTTATACGAAATAAATGTGTGGATTCAAGTAATACAGAGTTGAGCAGTAATGCCAGTACCTTATTCAGAAACCTAAAGAATTTCTTCTGTGTACTTCCCCTTCCCTTTCCCCCAGATTTAATAAAAGTCTTTGTCTCCTGAGCACAGTGAAATTCAGCTTTGCTGATTATGAGTTTAATACCACAGTCTTCAACCCACTCCAACAGGCTCCTGCTAGCTTCAGCAGCACAGTATCAGGGCTTTAGTGATGTATTCTGAAAAGCCATTTTTGATACGTGCTAATCTGTTAACCTCTTCTTTCTCCTCCTAATAGCTACTGCAGTAAGAGAAATAAAGAGTAAGGACAATATTTCTAAGGGAAACATGTTATTCTTGGTTTCACTTGTTGGTACATCAAAACTTGGGAGTGTGGGAGTGTGACCTTGATTTCCAAGTACACAAACCATCTGCCAAGTTCTGAGCAGACTTTATATAGAAGTAGAAGATGGCTCAGTTCTCTGCCTGCACCTGACTAGTCCAAAGGGTTTTTCTCTAGCCCAGATCAGGATCTGCAATCATTTATAGAGCTGTTCAGGAAATAGAATTTCTTTTCCTCTGAAAAAAATACCAAGGTTTTTGTGGTTTTGGGATTTTGTTATTGTTGTTATTTTGTTTGTTAGTTTGTTTGTTGGTTTGTTTTGTTCTTTTGTTTGTTTGTGGGTTGTTTTTTGTATTTTTTTTTATTTCAGTAAAATCATTTACAATCAAAGAACAGAAAACACAGCCTATGAAAACCCACTGTTTCAATTATTGAAAACAAAACAAAAAACTTAAAAAACCCCAAAAAACATATTTACTAGCAAGTGTTTTTCCTAAGACTGAGTTTGGTTTAAAGTTACTTTTTACTGGAATTTTTCAACTATTTTTTAAGGAGCAGGGCTTTGGACTTGCTGTTGTTGCAGGCAAAAGGAGATCTGGCACAGGATCAGTCCTGCAATGATCAAAATGAGGATTTCCCCAGCTGATCTCTTGTTTATCAGTACTCTACCCAAAAGTTACAGAAGAGAACTGAAATAGAGCATAATGGAGAAAACACCCAGAAAACACTGAATAGCAGGCAGCAGCTTTTCTCAGCATAACTTGATCCAGGTTAAACACAGTTTACAAGAAAAACCCTCTCCTGTTACATACTCTTTTGGGCTTCAAACAGTGCAGATAAAGATGCAATACCTGTTCCTTTCCACAGCACTGGGGACAAACAGTGCTGATCTTCCCTAGAATTTTCATGCATCAATATTGACCTGCTGCTCTGAAACCACTAATCCTCAACCACTTCTGAATGAAATAGAATATTAAAAGAGATTTCCTCCTGAGCCCAGTAAAGAGCTTGAAATTCTTCCAACTCTGCTAGCCTGCTAATCCTTAAATTATATATGTTCTTTTAATCTGGTCTAAGTGGGTGTCTCTGCTTTTAGTCACTGACAGACGTGCCTTAATTTTTGTGACTGTTATCCTGGAATTCCTTCAGCTGTACAGTGAAGGGTAAGCTACGTCTCTAGGCTCATCATATGGCCACCATAAAAAACCCAAAAACCTTAGATTTTTTTTAATGGGTGCTTAGGAACAGTTCTCTAGGCTGGGCTGTGTATAAAGACCTTCAAAAGACTTAGATTTCAAATGGCAATAGTCCTTTGCATCTTAGAAGATACCAGCCCTGGAGCTCTATTTAGGCTCAAACTTCATGCCAGGATTTTTCAAGCTTAATGGTCTGCCTGTGGCTTACAGGGCCAATACTGGGAGCTGACAGGCATTCAGTCCATTGGAAAATTGGGCCAGCTATCTAAATCTGGCCTGCAGAAATATAATCTCAGCCAAAAGTTTGCACCATTTGTCAGCACACAACTCTTCCTTCTCCCCTCTGAGGTTTTCCAGATTGCATGTATCACATTTCATTGGGGACTCCTCTTATTTTTTGAGTAGCCTTATGCTATTTTTTTTTGGTTGGTTGTTTTTGTTTTCGGCCAGCTCTGTCAGGAGATTTCATAAGGTAACTTCATTAAACCTAAGGAAGTTACCACACTGACAGTTTGCAGTGTGTTGTGAAAGGTGTAGTGACTTGGAAAGTCTGACTCGTTGTCAAAATGAAATGTGCTAGTGCTGTGTGTAAAAACCCACCAACCCCTCAGGGAAAACAATGAAAATATTCAGCAAAGACATAAGCCTGCCTTTGTATTGTGTGTTTTCTGTTTCTTCTCTTCTTTTTGCTCTGCAGACCCTTTGATAGAAAATTGAGGCTTTATTTTTTTTATTTACTTGCTAAGGCAGGGCACAGGACACTTTCTATAGCAAATCAGCCAGACATGAGAGCATAACTGCTAAAAGCACTTAAAATTCTCATCTGCAAGGAATCTGAAGTGTCTAGAGGAGTTGTGTTGCATGGCAGCCCTCTTTGCAGAGTCCAGATGCTGATCCATGCACTGATTCACACCAGGACCGTAATGTGCTCCTAGCAATTCCCAGGATGTCTGGAACTAAAGAACATGTGCAGTAGAGCAAGTTCCCCAAGGACCTAGGTCTATGAAAATGTTCGCTTTCAATCTACCTATCTACCTGCTGTTAGAGGTTTCTTAACATCAGGTGTTTAGCTTAACTTACAAGTGCTTATATTGGTTCTTACTTCTTCTAAACATGTTGCAATGGAATGAAAATCACCTTTTATGATCCAGTGAAACTGCCAAGGAAAAGAGGCAGTGGAATCATCTTGCCTACCCCATGCCCATCACCACCACTGTGGAACAGATGTGGTTGCTGCTGTACCGTTTGCCCTTCCATGCTCCTGATGCCAAGATGAAAAACATTTTTCCTTAAGAGCTTGCCTTTTCCTGTAGGTGATTTCCTGAATCCAAACAATGCACAGGGCCTTACATAACACTAAACTCCACCTGAGTGTGCCTGAAAGGTATCAGCAACACCAGGCTCCAGGAGTTCCCAAAGGAAGTAGTTGCTCCCTCTTCCAGTTGCATGGTAGATTCCTGTGTATGAGATCCATGGTGTTGATCTTTGTGATAAGTGCTGTAGGAAGAAGCGTACACAGTTCTCAGAGAACCATGCCTCTCCTTAACGTGTACATTAAGCCTTTAAGAACAAGCTGAGAGACCTCCCCCAGCTAAAGAAATGAGACAGTGCTCCACGTATGGCCTCAAGTTGTACCAGGGGAGATTGAGGTTGGATGTTAGGAAAAATTTCTTCCCCAAACGGGTTGTCAAGGCCTGGCTCAGTCTGCCCAGGGCAGTGGTGGAGTCCCCATCCTTGGAGGGGTTTAAAAGCCATGAAGATGTGGTACTGAGGGACATGGTTTAGCAGTGACCTGTCAGTGCTGGGTTAATGATTGGACTCAAAGATTTGAAAGGTCTCTTCCAACAAAAATGATTCTGTGATAAGCAGCATCTTATTTCTCTCTCTCCCAGTCACATTTCTGTTTTGTGAGAAGACTGATCCATGCCTTCAAAGAGCAGGAAAATTCAGACCTCACTGAAGCTAATAATAAAGTATTATTTTTTTTAACAAAACCAAGGTTTCTCTGTTCTCTTTCTGCCTAAGACTATGAGGTACATTGGAATGTCATACTGCACTCTGAGGGGAGAAAAGCCTTCCTCACTGCAGTAGCTGATCAGGTTGGGCCCTGAGGAACAGGAGTTTGCTTGCTTTTCTTTCTGAAGAGCTGCCATTCTTTTCCGTGACCCATAATAGACAATACCTCATTTGTTTATGTCCAGTCTCAGTTGCTCTCATGATAGCTTTCTAGAGGTGGGATTGGTGCTGATTACACCCTGGGTGAAGTATTGGTCCTTGCATTTTATCTCACATATGCTTCTGATGGATGGTCCATCATTAAACACAGAGCTTATGCTGACTCTTGAAAGAAAGATTAACAAGTAAAAGTTCAAGATGACTGTGTTTGGCAACACTTTCTCTGCTATGCCATTAACAGCCAAATAGCAGCACAAACTCTTCAGTGATAAGGCAGTGTATTTCATGAAGAAGGAAGCATAAGTTACACAAACATAACACTGGGCCTTTAAAAGGCAGTCTTGTAAAAGTCTTTTGCTGTGTTCAAAATGCTTTCTCCTTCAAATATTTCCTCATCTTTTCAATTTGTACTCATCACTTTTAACAAGTAGAAAGAAGCAACACCGACAAAGTTGCATCAGATTAAGATAAAACCAGCAGGAGGTCAAAGGCAAATAAACCTGTTGGAAATGAATTTGTGGTTTTTGTTTGGTTTGGTTTGGTTTGTTTTTTAATTAAGAAACCAGTTATCCTCCACTGCTAAAGCAAGAGGCTAATGCTATACCCATCTGGGAGCAGATGGTAGTTTTCTTTCTGTGGCATCCCTGCTGCAACTCTCACATTAAATACAGCAGGTGCACAGGCCTGCATGGTTTCTTTCCCTTACTTCAAAGGAAACCACAGAGGAAATACATTGCTGTTTTCTGAGATGCCCTGTGCACCAACTGAGACGGAAAATGGACCAACTAGTAGCCAAGGGACAGTAACTCCAGGGGTAGTATCCAGCATGGTGACAAGGCCCAGGCCCAGGTGCAGTCCAGTGCCCAAGCTCAGATCCAGGCCTAGACCCTGACCCAGGTCTGAGCTCAGGTCCAGGCCCTGCAGGTGCAGCAGGCCCCTGGCCCGTGGGGGTAGAGTAGGCCCCGCAGCCATGCCAGAGCCCCCGGAGAAGCTGGCAGCCACCAAAGGAGGAGGACCGAGCTGTCTGTCAGTTGCGGCTATTCCACTAGAGGCCATTGTGACACAGAATAAAGGGTGCCCGGCAGAGCACTTCTCTCGGGTGCTGCTCTGCTGTCCTCTTCATTCCATTCAAAATGATGACTTAAGGAGTTTATTTAGATATTCAAGGGGCAGAGGAGTGGAGAAGTGATTCCTCTGGATGTTGCGAAATTTCCCATGTATTATGGAGGAAATTCTGTTAGGCAGAAGCATTGATTTGCATATGTAGTTGGTGTTTCAGCAGTACAGAATGTATCTTATTGTGGCATTTGGAACAGGATGTGCAGTGAAATTGAGAAAAACTTCCTACCGATTTCTTTTCATATTTACAGTATTTTAGAAAAGTGGTTGCCTAAGGATTGTTGAGGAAGTACTGTGATGGCAGTTAGAAATTAAAGTTTTCATTCTCTCACTCATCCATTAAAATGGGAAAAGGGTAATTTCTGAAGGACAGGTGTATTTCTACTGGGGTGTGGATGGTGAGCTATCAGAAAACTTAAATTTGCTAGTGATTCAAAAAGAACCCTGGAAAATGGAGCAGGGGAGAAAAGGAATCAAATCAGCATAAATACAGCTGTCAAGAGGGTAAGACAGTGGTGAGGAAGGAATAAAAGGAGATATCCAAGGGAGCAAGGATCCTGGCCACACGAGCCTGTACATCTGAAAGCAGACAGGTGATCATCTTTAACAACTTCTAGGCTTCCTGTCAGAAGAAAGACCTGATGCATTTTAATTGTCATATCCAATTATCCCTTCAGCTACCTGAAGATACAATAGCATTTGATGAAATGCTGTAAGGGAGTCAACCAAAGTCTTCCATTGAAAAGAAACCTTGCCCAATTGGTTAATTAGTCAGATAATTTTTCATCTCTTCTCTATGACGTCCTATACATCATACAATACATACATAAAACTTCAATACATAAATATATGAAGTTATTACTTCAGAAATCAGTATTGGAACATTTAACATCTTCATGGAAGAAAAAGCACCGGAAGGACTGAGATGATGCAGTGTCATCATGGCAAACAGAGTGTTTCTTGTGGTAGCAAAATCATAGTCTTTCTTTTGTCAGGATTTAGGGAGCAGTAAACCTAATGAGCCTTTCTCTGATCTGAGACTGGCATAAATCAAGAATAATTCCACTGAAGTTGACAGACTTGACAATCACATAAATTGTTGCATTTGGGTGAAGGATCAGGCTCCCCATCTCAGAGGAAACATGAACATTGACTGTCTTACCTCTTTTACCTGAAGCACCTGGAAATACATCCGTGTGGAAAACACTTTGCTAGAAAACAGGATAGCTTCTTGCATGTCTGAAGAGACTGATCTCACCTGTTTATAAGGCAATGGCCACTCATTGTGTGAGGGTGTTGAGGAACTTGGTCAGAAAGTGGCTGTCAGCATTAAGTCTAAAATTAAGTAAAGCAGGAAATACTGTTTTATTACCCCAAAAGCAAATCTTTTCTTTATGAAACAGCAAGTTTGCACACATATGTTTTCAGACAAGAATATTCTAAGGAGTATGCAAGAGACAGAGAACAAAACAGGAATGCTTGCTTGATAGGCAGGATTTTTTTAATAGAAATACATTAATGAAGAAAGCTTCAAACCTACAATGTAGGCCTTGTGTTTTTAAAGATTTGGAAAGCTAATATGATATGAATCCAGCCATATAATCCTGTGTTCGAAAAATGTGAAATAATAATAGCAGTGTAACCTCATCCTCTCTATTTCCTCATTTCCTTAGGACCACAGTTTCAAAAGGTCTTAAAAAACATAGCAACAATACATTCCAACACTTCCCTCTGATTATGGGAAAGCACCCTGCCCTCCAAGCCTAGGTAAGTGTTGACGTGCTGAGTACCTCAAACCTTTTCATCTACAAGAAGTTATAGGAATGGGGCACATGTGTGTGTGATAGGGGTCAAATCTTCATTTCAGCTTTTGGGCCTGGCCCTGCAAGCATTTACAATCAGGCCTGGGGTTTCTTATCTGAAGAAGTTTCTTGGGTTTTCACTGAAATCTTATGTGGTACTTAACAGTGCTACCAATAGGATTTTAGGGAATTGAGCTCCTTCTGCAAATCTGGATATTAATCTGCATATATGAGAGTGCATTTCCTTTTAGACTAAAAGACACCCCCACAAATTGGTCTTTTAAATACCCTGTGAGGCCCTCATCCTGCGATAACACCACCCTGCCTTCCCCAGGCAGATTCCTCTATCTACACAGCAGCCTTGGACTCTTTCTGAGGTTATGCATGACTTCAGGGATCTATCAGCATGAAGCTTGCTGGAAGATGGATGGCTCAGAGTAAAGTGAGGGAAGAGTCAAACTTGGTTGAAAACGTTTAGCAACTTCTCTTGGGAAAGCTAGAAAAAGCCTGAATAACTGACAGGAACAGGAGCAGGCATGGACAGACCTCTAATACAAACTGACTAAATTTGAAGAGTCTATGGACCTCAGTAAACTACAAAGAAAACACTGTCTTTCAATGATGATTGTGAGCATCTCTGCTTATGCTGAATATTTCATTCAAGGTTCTTCTGTAAATTTATAAGTATTTACTTTTCTCTCTGTGTGAGTAAACTGACATTAGGAAGCATTTGGTAGCTGATTTTTTGCAGATAACAGCTGCGGATCTCAATCTATAATCTAGCAATCTTGATCACTAGATAACTGCTTCACAGTGCACACACACAAGCACAAAAAATCAGTCTTTAAGCAATATATACTAAACCATTTGAAGATTTATGCGATGATATTTGGATCCAGTTTTCTCTGGGCATTTCTAAGGCAAAATGAACTCTACTCCAGTGCTACCATATTCTTAAGTAACTTCTGGAAACAAATTTAATTGGTTACATTCCTTGGTTTTAAAATAAGAGGATGCAAAATTATTTTGAACTCATTTTGGTTCAGGTAAACCCTCTGAGGGATTTGGTCATGTTCATGATTTTGTAATAAATATTTAAAATACTATTGTCAAAACAGCCTCTCCCCAGCTAGGACAAAGCCACACCACCACCACAACATTTGGTGACTTCAGCAGCATAAGTTATGACAGAAATGCTTCAGTCTTGAGAGTAGCTACTTCCCTTTTTTTTTAATTGTCTCTGTGACAAGAATATTTGCCTTTCTTCTTGTTTTACACACATGAAACAAGAGTTCACCATTACATTGTACTTCAAATCTGCATTTTCCGGTGCATGGAAAAGACTTCTCAGCCCACGCTGTAGCTCTCTGGAGTAAAGTTTTTTGTACACAGTGAGGAGTGCATCATGCTTCAGTCGTAACTGGAATGTGCACAGCTTTGTGAAGTTTCTCAGAATGACTCAAAGAGTGGAAGCAAATAAAAAACCACAGAAATATTTGTATCTTAAATGTGCTTCAAGTAACTGCATTATTACCACAACACCTCCTAGGCTTCCCGTTTTTTGCAGATTGCACATTGTCACCACTTCCTAAATAGCTGTATTTATTTATTGAAACTCAAGGGTTTTATTTAACACCTCATGTAAAAAACACTTCTCCTTATCCAAGTCATTTAGGCTAACATCTCCAACTCTGGGTACATTTAGCAACCCACCTCAATCCTTATTTAGACATGCATGCAAGTAGCTTCATTTTTAAGGAAGTCAACTGAAACTTTTGTGAAAGCTATAGTTCTAATTTCTTTGGTTGCCTAGCTTTGAAATTAGGACTCAGCTCACTAGCGCAGTTAAAATGCCAGGTGATATAAGAGTCCTGAGTTCTGGCAGGGGCTGCAATCAGAACACTTATTTAATTTTAAGTTAAGCATAAGCTGGAGTGAAGTGCTGGATTTCAGGTCTTGTTCCCTCAGCTGACACACATGGAGCTGAGGTGAGATTGCTGTAGGAGTGAAATTTAAGTGGTCATGTTTCACTGGAGGGGGTGATCCAGGGCATAATTCCCATTAACCTCTTCCAAGATCCCAGCACCGGCACTTAGATTTGGAAAAGTTAAAGTGAACATTGTCGTGTACCCAGTCATTAAACTCCAGAGCCAGTGAAGGAAAATGTTTTGGGAGAAACTAGGAGGTAGCTGGAAACTTTCCATGAGAAATGCCAGAGATCTGTTCCCTTACAAAGAAGAATGTGTCAAAATTATTTTTTGTCTGTGACAGACCACACAGTTTCTCCCATCATCTTGAATGCAGTGTAACTGGGGTTGGAAGCTGTAAGGCAGACACGCAGCGGGCTGGGTTCAGCAGAGCCATGACAGCAGCTGAAAATCTGCCTTGGGTGACTGATGGCTGCCCTGTCAGAGAACCACAGCACTCCTGGTATGAGCAATGAACAGCAGTGAGTTGGGGAAGTGGCAAAGTTTTAGATTTTAATTTTGCAGGCTTAAGCCCCTGCCAAGTCTATAGAGTCAGCCAAAACCACAGAATTTCAAAATGTGCCTTAACAGCAAACCGAAAAATCAATATGCCTTCCTCATTTTCCTGGAGCATGACAGAAAGCCCATTTAGTCAATAGCTATCTTTCTGTCAGTCTCAGTGGGCATTGTATAAAATCCTGATGGACAAAGCTAAACACAGGGAAAATGAGGAATCTACTAGCACCCAGAGGGAACCTTTCTGATGACAGCTCCTCTGTAAAGAAGCAAATGTGTTTCATGCCAAATAAACAGATAAAGGACAGCAATCTTGCACGTAAGACATCAGTAGCAATGTACATTAAGGACTTACCTACTTATGTCCATTTCTGTATAGTAGATCAAATAATGAAAAGCTGAACTGTAAACCTTTATTAATTTACAAGTAGGAACAACAGTATTAAAAGCATAGTAAATTAGGAGAAATTGGATTGACAGCACTTTAGAAATCTTCGTTGGTAACTGTACCAAGATCCTAAGAGCACTTATGTAATAAAACTGTGTTCAAAGAAACATTTTCAGATTGAAGGGAAATGATAAGAGAGTAAATTATCCACAGCATTTTTTTCAGCTATCTGTAATTGTGGTTTATAATGAAAATAGGAGGCCAGATTTGATCTCTGAATGAGAGCAGCTCCATGGATCTGGCTTGTAATTTAGAAAAAATGTATCAGAAGATAAATGACAATGTGTAAAACCATTCACTGTTTGCATGGATTAATGTAAATTCATATATATACACTTTCTTGCACTTTTCACACGTACAACGACGGAAGTTTTGCAGACAAAACCAAAAATATAGTCTCTTGAGTCAGACTGTTTCTACCACCGTGTTACTGAAATTTCTAATCATCATCTCATGACAATAGGTTCAAGGGATTTATGAAAAAGTAGCAAAGAATACACTTTTCTGTAATTTACTATTTCCTGTAATTCATCATACCATTTTTCCCCAAATCTCTTTGACTTTTTTTTCAGGAGTATCATATATCATAATCCTACTGCTAGTGACCCTTTTTTGACTGATACTCTCCTGCCTTTGTGCATTGTTTATTAATTGCTATTTCATTGCAAAGACAAATATAAAACTAAAAAGCAAAGCAAGAGACAACTTGGTAGGCTAAGGTAGTTGACTAGAAGGCTACGTCTGCTGGAATTTGTTTGGTTTACCAAAAAAAGCCAAAAAAAACCAAAACGGATTTAAGTAACTTAAAAACTTTAGGTATTGTTGACCTGGTAAGCGAAATTGTATAGTTTGGACCGCACAAGAAGTCAGGCTGCATGGTCTACTGATCCATTCTGGTTGTATGATACTTGAATCTACTTCATTTCTATGGAAATCACTGACAAATGTTACACATGGTCACACCAAGTACATTTGGAATGAAATCACCTTTGAGAACCATAACGAATGATGTTAAAGCAAAGTAAAAATGATAGTGGCAACAGCAAAAGGAAATTCAAAGTAGCATATAACATAAAGGCTGGCTACAGTAGGCATCTGCGTTAACTACTTCACCTACAAAGCTCATGAGAAGTGCCACAAGCTCTTACTGTTTCAGTGGTTTGTCTACTAAGTTAGCAGATGAAAAATAATGAGATACTTGTGGGCATATTTTGCTATGCATAAATAAAAAAGCCCACAATTTTTTGAGGACAGAGATTATTGTTTACAGAGGACAATCCAAACATATTAAAGGCAGTGGTCCAGTGTTTGCATGCCCACCCATGGGTTTTGATGTACAGTGTTATTACATTTATAATGCTAAGCCACTTGAATACGAGGATAAGGAAATACATAGTAGGATGCAACGCTTATGGACTTTTAAAAACTGACTCTTTCATAATGTATTTATGTCCACTTGGAATCATCTTTCAAGATTCTTTCATTCTGTGACTCTGTGATTCTCAGCAATGACAGCTATGTAATATAACTATAGAGGAATAGCTACACTCTCGGTAATATTCCTATTGTGGCAGAAGTTGATTAAATAATTTAGAAGCTATCTGGGAGCCGGAAATTTTGCATTCAGCTTCCAGCACTGACACAGTCTTCCTGTATGACCCTGGCTAAGTCACGCAATCTTTTTGCCACTCAGTTCCTCATCTGTGCTTTGAATATGTGAAAAAAATGATGTATTTTTATTTGTTTGTTTTTCTCTCTGAAGAGCTTCTCTAAGGTCACAACTGTTGAGTGCATCTTGATCCACAGCATACTCATTAATATCTCTGTGTGACTCTCACAGTAAAAGTCAGTTTGAGTAACCAGTCCTCACCCATAAAGACATTTAGCATGCACCAACAGGAACTGATGTAGTCCTGAGCTCCCATTCAATGAGCTCCTGTTCCCTTGGTTGGTGGTAGCAATCTGATGAAAGTTTTACCTGTTATATTCCTGGTTTTATAAAAAGAAAATTGTTCCTAATTAGAGCAGTTCTAGGAAATGGGAAGTGTTGTCAAGCTTATAGCAATTACACAGCTAGTCAGAGATAAGCGTAGGGGACCAACAGTGCAGTGTGTGGT